>PVJX010002612.1:0-124803 GCA_004027295.1 Dolichotis patagonum | reverse complement strand
CTTACATTAACTATTTTGCTTTTGGATCCCATTAACTCCTGTTTCTTATGCTAGGGTTCATGCATATGAGTTTGAACTGCTTCGGCCATGGACATGATCTTCAGTTGTGCCCATTTACCTACAAGAGCCTTGAGATTACCCTACTTTACAGCTGGGTAGCTTTGCACTGCATGAAAATACCATATCTTTCTTATCCATTCTTTAGTTGATGGGCAAGTTACTCTTGTGTGTGTGTGTGTGTGTGTGTGTGTGTGTGTGTTTGTCTCCTGTCACATGGAACAATTGTTTTCTCTCCTTTGTTTTTCAGTGTATAAATTTCTTTTCCAGTTAGATGTGTTTCTTGTACACAGTGTATCGATGGATCTTGTTGCTTTCTTTTTTTTAATTTTATTTTAAAGAGGGTAAATTAAACAGAGCAAAACAGATCAGAAGAAAACAATGTAAGAGACACTGATTTCAAAGCAAGACAACAGGAGATCTACACTATCTATAATACTGTCTTTTGTTTTCTTCTAAATAGCTGTCCATATCTTCACACACAATAAATTCATACAAAACAAAATAGTATTAAACTGATCAGAACAGGATGATGAAAGCATTTTAGGTCTTCAAACCAGACAATAGGGAAGTCAACAATGGCTGTCACAGTGTCTCTCATTCTCTTCAAAATAGCTCTCCATACCTTCATGTTTGTTGAAATTAGACAATACAAAACAGACTAAAATCACTCTGAACAAAGCATAATAGTATTGCTGGATTTCACAGCATGACACTACGGAATCAGCACTGGGTACCTTGGTGTCTCTTTTTCTTCAAAGTAGCTGTTCATTTCATCATGTATTATGTAATCAGTTCTCATAAACTGTTTAGGAGAAGTTCTATGCATGTGTGAGTGTCTACATTTATACCTATCCTTTCTGTATTAGAGGGAAAAACAAAGCAAAACAAAACAAAACAAAACAAATTCTTAGAAAAACGTGCAACAGAAAAGACAAATAAATAACAATAGCAAAGAGCCCAAAACACTAACAGTATAGACCTTCAAAACAAGGTGTTATGAGCATACCTAGGGTTGTCATTTTACATAATTATCTTTAAGAGTTCCTCAGATCACCATAGAATAATATGCATAGTTGTTCCAATCCTATGAATGCTAACTATTTTGTTCCAAGAACTTATAGAATTTATAGCACAATTAACTTAGCTATCTTAAGTGTGTTTATATAATTTTAGATATTTTTTCTTTCCCTTTTTTCTTTTTCCTCATTTTCCCTGAGTTATTATTTTTCCCCTTTAAGCAGATTCTTATCCTTTCACTGTATTTATTGAGGTTTTTGTATCCTATGTACTCTTACCATTTCTTATACCAGGGAGACTATGCAGTATTTACATATGTGAGTTTGATTTATTTCACTTATGAGAATGGTCTCGAGTTGCATTCATTTACTTATAAATATCTCAATGTGGATCTTGTTTCTTGATCCACTCTCCCTGTGTTTCTTTTTATTGCTGATCTGAGGCCATCTATATTAATGGTTACAACCAGCATACATTGGTTTGTCTCTGCCCTGCTATCCTCCTATTGTTGGCCCTCCATCTTTCCCCTTCATTCGGTTGCCTGTCTTGTTTGGTGATCCTCCTCTGCTGCTGTTCCTGGAACCATGGTCATCTTTATCTCTCTCTAGAATATTCTTTAATACTCTCTATAGGGTTGGTTTGGTAGTCATGAATTCCTTCAGTTGTTCTTTGTCATGGAAGTATCTTATTTTTTTCATCAGTTTTAAAAGATAGTTTTGCTGGGTAGATCAATCTGGGTTGGAAGTTGTTTTCTTTCAGGGTTTGAAACACTTCAGCTCCTAAAATTCATTTGGAAACAGAAGAAACCTAGAATAACAAAGGCAATTCTGGGCAATAAAGACAAGGCAGGAGACATCTCAATTCCTGACTTGAAACTGTACTACCAAGCCACAGTGATAAAATCAGCGTGGTATTGGCAAAGAAATAGACCTGAGGACCAATGGAATAGATTAGAAAATGCAAGTATAGGGGCTGGGGATTTAGCTCAGTGGCATAAGCGCCTGCCTTGCAAGCAGGCAGTTGTGAGTTCGATCCCTGGTACCGATAAAAAAAAAAAAAAAGAAGATGCAAGTATAAATACAAAGACACTTGGCCACCTGATATTTGACAAAGGGGCTAAACATGTTCACTGAAAGAAGGATAGCCTCTTTAATAAATGGTGTTGGAAAAATTGGCTCTCCACATGCAGAAGACTGAAACTAGATCTGTGCTTATCATCATGCAAAAAACTAAAGTCTAAATGGATCAAAGACCTAAAACAGAAACACTAAATCTACTGGAAGATAGGGTAGGTAGAAGTCTTGGAGACATAGGGGTAGGCAGAGAATTCATGAACAAAACGCAAACTGCACAGGAAATGCTTCAGAGAATCAACAACTGGGATCTCATATTATTGAAATTTTCTGTATTTCAAAAGAAATCACCAGCAGAGTGAAAAGAAAACCCACAGAATGGGAAAGAATTTTAGCCAGCAACCCCTCAGACAAAGGACTTATATCAAGAACATATAAAGAATTGAAAAACATCAAGCTGCCCAAATTCAAAGACCCTCTCCAAAAATGGGCATCTGAGATGAACACTCAGTTCTCAGATAAAGATATACAAATGGCTAATAAATACATGAAGAAATGTTCACCATCACTGGTCATTCGAGAAATGCAAATTAAAACAACATTGAGATATCATCTCACTCCTGAAAGAATAGCTGCCATCAGGAAATCAACTGATAAAAAATGTTGGTGAGGCTGTGGGGAAAAAGGAACACTGCTCCACTGTTGGTGGGAGTGTAAACTGGTGCAACCACTATGGAAATCAGTATGGAGAATTCTCAGAAGACTAGGAATGGAAGCTCCATTCAACCCAACTATTCCCCTCCTGGGTATTTTCCCAGAAAAACTGAAAAGATCATATCACAGTGATATATGTGCACCCATGTTCATAGCAGCACAATTTGTAATAGCTAAATCTTGGAAACAACCAAGATGCCCATCAACCACAGAGTGAATGAAAAAGATGTGGTATTTTTATACAATGGAGTATTACTCAGCTATGAAGAAGGATGATCTTGAGGCCTTCATAGGGAAATGGAGACAACTTGAAAATATCCTCATTAGTGAAATAAATAACAATCATATTTATAAATATCGCATTGTGTCTCTAGTGTAAAAAGTAATAAGAACTGTAGGAGTAATAAAGCCGAAAATGTGTAATTGCTACTGTAAAAAAGAGAGAAAAAGAGGGTGATCTAAGGTATATAATTGCATGTATGTTTGAGTGTGTAAGATGAATGACCATATTACTGTTTTTGTTAGATCATGGAACAGAACTGTTAACAGTCTCATTGCTTGAATGTGTACTTTGTATGTTTTAACTTTGTAACTTGAACAACTATTTCCAAGATGACAGTATGTAAGTTATCAAGTAATGATTTTTATTTTTTGTTCTTTTCTTTTTTTTCCTTGGAATTTGTATTGTTGTTACCCTTTTTTCTATTTGGTTTGCTTTGTTTTGTTTTTAAATAAAATTAAAAAAAAAAAAAAGAAAGAAACACTTCACCCCAAACTCTTCTTGACTTGATGGTTTGTGTTGTCAAGTCTGCTGTGATTCTGATTGGTTTTCCTTTATAGGTGATCTGTCTCTTTTTTCTAACAGCTTCTGTTCTTGTGCTGAATTTCTGGGATCTTGATTATTATATGTATGGGTATAGATTTACTTTCGTTTTAGTTAGTTGGAGTCCCATATGCCTCATTTATCTGCATGCCAGACCCATTTCCCATGTTTGGGAGGTTTTCTTCTATTATTTCTGTAAACATCCTTTTAATTTCATTTGTGTTGACCCCTGCTTCTTCACTTATACCTATCACTCTTAAATTATGCTTCTTTGCATCATCTTGCAGCCATTGAGTTGTTATTTCCTGAGTCTGTGTTACTTTTAAGAGATCTTTCACGATCACTAGCTGCAATCCTGTCTTCAAGGTTTGAAAGTCTGTCTTCAGTCTCTTTCAAGTGGTTTTGCCAGCTTTTGATTAAATTTTTAATTTCCTGCATCTCTCTTTGAATCTGTCTCATGCACTGTAATATCCTTCTACATTCATTCAAGGTTTCCATCATTTTCCTATGTTGCTCTTTATTGTCTATGTCTTCTTTAGACTTGCTGAACAATTCTTTCAGTATGTTTGTGATTTCTTCTTTTACCTGAGACATTATTTCTGATTTGGCTGCTTTTACAATCTCATGAAGTTGTTTCCTTCAGTTGCTATCCTTTCAGAGATTTCAGGTGTGTGACTTCCATTTTCTTCCATGACCGTATCTCCCAGACTTATTGTATGTGGGCTGGAGGTCAGAGTTTGCCTTTTGCTCCTTCATCTTGACATTCTCCTGGATTCCTCCCAACAAGCTGGTTGTGGGGCCCCAGGAACTTCCCACATTGGCTGCCCCTAGGCATTGTAGGGGGATGGGACAGGCACCTGAGTTCCTCTAATTCCAGATTTACAGGGAGGTAGCAGGGTATGGAGTGAGCTTCTCCAGAGCTATGCAGATACCCTGTGGCTTTGCTGATGGTCAGAGGTGCATGTTGGTGGGGCTGCTTCTCTCAGCCTGTGTGTCTACACTGGGACTCCCATGATGGTGGCAGACACACAAGGGTGTGTTTGTCTGATTCTGCTAGTGGATGATGGCTGTCCAAGGGAGCCAAGGGCTTCAAATGGTGGCCTACAGATGCACAGGGCTTACCTGGCTGTGTCCCTGCTCCTGCTGGCTGCCCGCAGGAAGGAGCCTTTCAGTAGCAGCTCCCTGAAGGTGAAGGTGGATCTGCTGGTTCTCTCTGCCCACACTGGCTGCCTGTAGGATGTGGCCTTTTGGTGGTGGCATGTAGCAGGCAGAGGTAGATCTGTCTGTCTCCTTTGGCCTGCGTTGGGCATGTGGAGGAAAGGACCTTCTGGTGGCGGTGCCTGGCAGGCAGAGTCAGGTCTCCTCCAGCAGCCCATTCCAAACTCTTCCTCTCAAGACTGAAAGGACACAATGAAAAAGAAACTGCAAATTAAAAATGATGGTACCCTGCAAGTGACCACAAAAGTATGATGAAGTTCCTTCCTCTTTTCCAAAAGTTGTAAGTTTTACATCCAGTGGTCAAGATTGTTTGCCAAATTACATGCCTAATTTCTATCCAGAAGGAAAAAAAAAAAAAGCTGGGGGTATAGTTCAATCAGGAAGCCATTTCCATGGTAACCCAGGACCAAGCTGGGTTTCTTTAAAAACACTGGGTTGTACTGATGAGAAAAGTAAGTCTGATAGGAATGGTTGGCTCTGTACTGGTGGCAGCTGACTGGCTCAGCCATGCTGCTTGGCTACTGTCCTCTAAATATACAAAGCAGTAACTTTGGAAGTTGATGCCTCTATAAAGCTGACTGTATCTCATTAAAGTTCACATGTTGAAAGCGGCTCCTCACCATGATATATTTGAAGATGGAGCCTTGGGGATATGATCAGATCATAAAGAATCTGAGGTTATTACACTTATTAAAGGAATCCCAAAGAGATGGTCATCAATGAACCAGGAAGAAGGCCCTTTTTTCAAACACTGACTCTTCCAGAGCCATGATCTCAGGCACACTGGGCAACTGGAGGTGGGGCAGGGATGTTAGTGAAGTACACTTCCTTTTCAGGCAACATCAGTATTTTAGCAACTAGACTTGACTGACGGAAGCAGGCCCAGAGATCAAAGCATTACCGGAAACGTTGGGCTGGACAGTTCTACCGGTTGCATAACCTGCAATATCAATTGTAAGCACAGGTGTCTCTCATCTGGAAGCTGATTTCTTTTTCTTTTGAACAGATGACGTGGTGGAATGGGGTCCTTAACCAAGCCCAGAATGACCTTTCTAGTAAGATGGTAACTTAGCTCTCCTTGCACTTCTGATTGAGCTTCCTTTTTGGCTCCCACATTTTATTGGTTCTAGTGTCCTGCAACCTTCTCTGTCACTCTCAGGATCTTAAAAGTTACAAAAGCGGTTATTTGAGGACACCAGAGTAGAGGGGCCACAGGGGGACACAAGGGAACAGATGTGGTTCTGGCATGGGTCAGATGGCCATTTTTAGCAATACAGTTGGCACAGCTCCCTATCTGTATGAATCAAGACTCTTGTGGCTGCAAGAAACAGAAATGTAACCAGAATCACTCAAGCAAATTAGATTCATCCAGGAAGACTTGTAGGCCAGGATGCAGGCAGTCTCCAAGAGTGAATGGAAATAGGGGCTTGTTTCCCACAGGATTCACACCCCTTCTCTCACCTCTGCTCCTTAAGAACTCTGAAACTCTCCTCTTACTCACACTGCTTCCTTTCTTCCTCTCCTATCTTGCTGGCTTTCTCTGCATCTCAAGGAAACCCAAGACTACCAGCAGCTCTTGGATTTGTATCTGCTCCTTTCAGGAAACCAACAACCTTGAGACCGGGATCTCTTAGTTCCAACCTGAAAACCCAACAAACCAAAAGGCTGAGTTTGACACTTAAATGATAATCTACATAGAGAGATTAATTGTCTCAATGAAAGAGCTGGGACCCAGAGGCCATCACAGATTGAAGGGGGTGTCAGTAGGGGTATGTTGAGGTTTTTAACCACTTCTCAAGCTGCAAATGTGCTGGTCCACCAAGCTGCAACAGCAAGCAGGACCATGAGGGAGGAAATGGCTCCCATCACAACTGGGTGCCCATCACAACTTCCGTGTGAACTGGGAAAAATGACAGATTCAAGGAAAGTTGTGAATGCTAATTCAAAAAAAAGAAGAAGCAGAAAAACTAATAGCTGTTCAGCACCAAGTTGTTTGTACTTAAGCTTCCACAGAAGGTGGAAAAATATGGCAGTCTCAAACATTTCAGCTATAACTAAACCCATGAAGGAATTTACTGCCTAATATTGGAAACAGAAACACTTTTATAAGATGAACAGAATGGCAGGGAATGGCAGCTTACATTGTAGGAAGACAGCATTTTCTTCCTTAAACAGTGGCTGTTTAGTCTAGAGAATGCAGACTGGAGTAAGGAGGAGCTCATGGACCCCCTTAAACAGTGAGCATGTTGGGTGCCAAAGCTGGGGACAGGCTCTGCATGGCTCCAGAGCAGCACTGGGTATAATAGAATATTTCAGGACACAGAATTTTGATCCAATAGAAGACTGAGTTGCCTGTGGGGACAAGTCACAACTCCTAGAGGTGTCACTCAAAAGTGGGAAGCAAATAATGGTATTGATATAGGTGAAATAAATATAAATTCCAACCTACTAGGTGCCTGATATGCTGAGTTTGTGTTCCCCAAAATTGAACAATGAATCCTGATGAACAATGGACATTAAGAATAGGAAAAGTTTATATAGAGAGATATCTCCTGAGAGACAGGAGGGGATTGAAAAATGGATTGGCAACAAGCCCACTTCTCAAAGGAAGTTTTATAGAACAAATCAAGAGGTGGGGTACAAAATGGGCCAAAACTATGATCAAACAATGAGTAAAAATATAGCAACTTCAGTAATAGTGACCCAGTGGGGAAGCTGATCAAAAAGCAAGTGTAAATAGAAAGAACAAAGGCCTTTTTAGGAAGAGATGGACCAGGATGTCCTAGTCACCTACCTTTATTGGGTCAGACTTTGTTGGACCTGGTGATACCATTTACCCCGTGGGGAGGCATGTAGACCTGATCATTTGTCTTTATCTTGAGGTCTGGACTTTAACAGTTGCACCTCCAACCACAATTGTACTGTGTTCCCGTCCTCTGCATTGCCTCTCTCAATGGCCTAGCCCTTTCTGACTGCCTATATTTTTTTTATCTAACTTAGCTGTCTATAGTAGTGTCATGGGACTGGGTCAGAGAAGGTCCCCCAGGCTGAAATAAGGAGCTTATTCCACTCTTTGGTAGAATAAGTTTGAAATTTGCTGACTTTCATTGCAGGAAAAAGACTTTCAGGACATATCAGTAAGAAGCAAGAGATGGATTTATCAGGCAGAGATTTTAGGACACACTCAAGAATAAAGTGCAGGTGCTCCGAGAAGAATAGGAAACATCATGAGCTAAAGCTGGGACTATTTAAAGAGTGTTGGGAGTATCTTCAAAGTGGGTGTCTAAGATGTATTTTCCTACTGTCTGGCAGGTTACCTATGTGGCAGGTTATATAAACAATCTCTGTGTCTAAAGTTGAGACATGTTGCCCACCAATATTGCTACTTCCTTGAACATGAAAAGGACAGGTGCAGAGTTCAGTTTATAGGCTTATTATGTCTTGAAGACCTATAGGAATTTTTTAAATGAGTTTCCTGCAAAGAAAAAGACTTGAGTAAGGCTTATGTCTTGCAGCTGCAGTTAAGTACAATTTTAAAATTCAATTTCCTTGTCTTGTTTCTGTCTGAGTTTTATTTTTTCTATTGTACCTTGGTGGTAATTTGTGGAGGACATCCTTTTAGAGGACTTGTCGAAGTCATTCCAGCCCTAGAGTGGAGCCCTCAGTGCAGATCCATGCACCGAATCACAGGTGAAAGGCTGCCATCACAGGACTTGGAGAAGAGACTGGATACAATGTGTCCTGCACCGTACTCATCCTAGAGCTTGGAGAAACATCCCCTGTGACTGACCCTAACTAAGAAGGTTCTGTGGCCAAAGGCTACATGAAATCGTTACCAGATTCTAGGGTGCTAGAATCTCCTTCTACATGTGGTTTCCAGGTTCTTTCTGTCCAGAGCAAAGAATTGGTCAAGATCCACACAAAAGGTACCAAAATTTTTTTTACATTTATCAAAGGTAAGAAGAGAAATGTACTCTGCAGAGTGACTTTGGGCCAAGTAAAAAAGAAAAACGTACACTACAGGATGAAAGCAAACCACTGTGAAAAAGAGAATGCAGCAGCCAAGAGCTCAAGGATTGCCTATCTCCCACTACTCAGGCTGATGTCAGGTCTGGACCGTCCTATCCAAAACCTGCTCAAGTTTTTTCAAGACCAGTTGAACAAAGCCAGGTGCAGGGCTTTGGGAAATGTTCTGTGAACGTGTTCTGGAACTCTGTGATCAACTCCCACTGTCCATTTCCCCAGCCAATTTGCCTTAATTCCTTCCTCCTTCCCCCCTGAAAGATATAAATCCCCATAATTCTTTATGAGGTGCTGAAGAAGTAGAAGTTTCCATCTTCATATAGCTACTTTCTGCTGGAAGGGGCTATAGGCCCTGCCTAGTTAGGATTATGTCCTCTCCAACTACCTTAGAATGTTTGTGGATCACCAGCTATGTTAAGAAAAAAAAACCTAAAGTAGTACTGGAGTCTTGTTTTGTGAAGAGGAACCTCAGAGATCACAACAGTAGCTTTCTTTGCAGTTCTACAAAAATTCTAATGGCTATTTCTTATGTAGGGCTTTTATAGCTTTCTACTGTGCCCCTTGAGGAAGACCAGTTTAAATGGTTCCTCAGGAACAGAAAATAAGAGTAAGGTCTTGAGGTGCTCCAAGGCTGTACTTCTGCCTCTCTATCAGACTTGTTATTTCTCAAGGAGAGTTTAAACATGTCTCTCTGGTGTCCCCTACAATGAATTGCAGTGATCCACTTGGGAAGATACACTGCCTCTAGGAGTTGTAGGATTTCTTTATTGTGCCTTATTTCATTGGTTAGCAAACCCCTTTCTTTTCAAATTGCTGCATGGGCAGACCAAGACCCAAGTGAGGGCTATGAGCTCTGTTTTTTAAGCAGAGGTTCTAGGGGAAAAGGAGTTTGGTCTCAATGACCTGTTGTGAACTGACAACTTTATAGCCTGAGTTTTGATGTCCTTCTTGGACAAAGCTACTTCCACCAGTGAACCATACCTCCTAAGTATTTTGGAGAGGCAAGTCACTGATGTCTTAGCTATTTGCATAGCTCTGTGAAATCATCTGATCACAAGACTAACCTCTGACCCTATAGGCATCATAGAGGCAGTAATAAAGCATAACGATTCTTATGGTAACCTCACGGGTGTCTAAGGGCATGGCCTGATACTTGGTAAGTCATTCCTTTGTTAATCTCAGCTAAGCTTTAGTCTCAAGAATAGCCCATGCCCTCCTTCCTGGTAAGCCACCGTGGCGCCAGCGAGCGGTGGATGAGCCCGGAGGAGAACAAGTCAGTGTCTCCCGTGAGCCTACCAGTGCATGGGCTGAGAATCCAACATCCCTTCCTCCCTACCCCATCCCACCTGCATTAGCAATTGGGAGCCAGAGGTCTGAGCATCTCTTGGGAGGATGACCGTATGCAATATAGCAAATAGGGGGGATTTCCTTCTATCTTAGCTTTGAAGGCAAATATTGTTTTCACAGTTTTGCTTTGTTCTGATTAATTGTTTTGCTCTATTCAATATTCTATTTTGATAGGTTTTATAATGTTTTGTTTTTGGTTTGATTTTGCTATACTTGATCAAATGGACAACTATTGTGAAGATAACAAGATACATGGTACCTATTGCTGTTATCCTGGTATCCTGCTGTGAAGTTCTGTACCAGTTTCACTGCATTGTCTTGATTGGCTTTGTTCTGTCTTGTTCTGTTGCATTTTACTACCTTAAAAAAAAAAAAAAAAAAGATAGCCCTGATCCGGGTGTGGTGGTGCATGCCTGTAATCCCAGCACTTGGGAGGCTGAGCAAAGGGTCCCTGTGAATTCAAGGCCAGCCTTAGCTACATAGTGAGTTCAAGGCTGGTCTGAACTACATAGGGAAAGACTGTCCCCCAAATAAGTAAATGAATGAAAACTCCTGAGCTGGTGAGATGTCAGGACTTCTAGTTTTTGCCCCAAACTTAGTTTCACAGCTTCTTCTGTTAGCATAGTTGAAACTGCGACTGCCCTCAGGCAGAGTAGTGATTCAACAGTCACTTTGTTTAACTTTTTTGAAAACTGTGCCACTGGGCAAATTCCTCTCTTATCTAATAGGTAGAAGAAGAAGCATTTCTTTAAATTAGTTAATACCAGGGCTAGAACCTAAGTAAGGGCATGATTCACTACCCTGTCAATCACACTGTTAGTCATGCACTGAAAGATCCAATGGGATAAACCCTAAGCCAGATGTGCATTTCAAATCCTGAAGCCCAACACATTTTGCACCTGGATCATTTTTCTCTTCTGCTTGTACCATTATCTTTTCCATTCATGCCACTCTCCTTTCTGCCCGCATGAGCCCAGTTGCTCTGAGCATGACTTCACCTTTTAAGGTTTATTAAACTTAGCTGCTTTTTTCATACTATCATGTGCAGCATTCCATTCTTTTTTCTTCATGCACAAGAACCTAGAAACCCGTACCAGACCTCATCACCCATATATATGCATGTATATAGACATTTATACTTCCACACATATATGTACATAGAGGTATGTACCTATGTCTATGCATCAGCATAGCTGAGCTGTAAAACAAAGCTGAGTGGAAAAAAAAAGTTATAGAATAACGCACACCATACTGTCATCTATAAAAATCTTGAAGAAATGTAAAACAATATGTATTGCCCATGAATTTATATATATGAAAAAAAAGATATGAGAAAAGTATGTGAAAAAGGACACACCAAATGAATAGTAAAAACTGTCCTTGGGTAGGAAGGCAAGAAGAATGGAATTGAATGGAAGTGAGCAAAGATGCTTCCTTTTATTTATTAAAAAAAACACAAATACAACAAAGTATGAAATATTAAGTCTGGTCAGGCAGGACACGCGTTTGCTACATTGATAGAAACAGACTGAGGCCCTAAAGACTGGTTTTGACAGCATGCCCTAGGAAGGGGTTTAAAGTGACTTTCTAGGCAGGTTGCCCAGCAGCCATGAACTCTGATGTAGTCTGCCCAGCAGCCCTTCTGCCTCACACCAGACTCCGTTACGCTTGGCCACCACCCTTCCTTTGTCCCTGCCTCCCATCTTTCCCCAGACCCACTCAGCTTCAACCACATGCCAGGGAAGGCAAATGCTTGCTCGATTTGTGTGAAAAGAAAGCACCTCACATCAGAACCTGAGAAAGCTGCTGTTGATAGAGGATCTGGGCACCCTGTGGGGCATGGAACAGAGGAAGGCAGAGGTGGCCTTAAGTAATCTTCCTTGCCACCCTGGAGAAGACTGAAATTAGTCCAGAACCCAATATCTCTTCCTGAAAGGAAGAGAGCTTATGAAATGGAACAGGTCTCACCCCTGGAATGGAACAGGCAGGGTCCTTACACCTCGGTCACTGTGTCACCCATGCCTATTAATATGTCTTTTTCCAAGCTCCCCCCCAGGTAGGTCTGGGGGTCCCAATATCCATAGTAGGGAAACTCCCTAGAACCCATGTTTTTCACCATAAACAAGCAAAGGTTTAAACCAGGTCACAGCCCAGTGCCTCAGGGGAGATGAAGTCCTGCTAATCTATAATGGGGACAAGAAAAAAATGGATGCAATGGGAAAGGACACCAGTGCCCTAAGCAGAAGATCAGAGAGATGTTCCAAGTCCTAGGTGATGCTTCTGTCCCTTGGGTCCTAAAATAGTCTCAGATCTCAAAACAGCTAGAGCCAGGAGGAAGCAGTGGCTTCATGCAGAACAAGGAAGATACTGAACACACTTGCAGACATCTGCAGACAGGTCTCCATGGCCACTCAGTTTTCATTCATTTCTGAGCTACGCAAGTCCTACTTCATGCCTAGAGAGTCTGTGTGTGAGATCCGTGCTCTCATGGCATTTACATTTTAGCAGGAGAAGCTATCAATGAACAAGCAAGTCAGTGAGGTTGGTGTGTATAGAATGGCTAAGTGTGACTGGAGCAGACAAGGGACTGTGGGTGTCAGTGAGGCTCGGAGCCCCTGCCCCGGGCCTGACGGTGCTTCCATAGTGAGGAGGAAGATGCTGCCCACTTCTGCCATCACACCAGCATATTTGTCCTTTCTTCTTTTCTCCCTCGGGGAGTGAGTCCATTTCACACTCTGGTGGCCCATACCTATCTGGAGATACATGACATCAGTTCACCCCCTAGTGGACATACCATCCTCACAACCACACTTGCCATGTGTCCTTTCCTTCTTGCCTATCCCTGTAATAAGTATTTAAGTGTTCTGGAGCTCAGATACAAGATGCCTACCTCATTGTGCATGACAGGTTCTCTAGAGAAACAGAACACACTATAAATAAATATAGAGACATACTACAGAGACTCAAGCAGTCACGGTGGCTGAGAAGTCCTACCAGTGCCATCCGTAAACTAGGGGCCCAAGGAAGCAGGTTGTCATTCCTGTCCAAATCTGAAGACCCAAGAAGCAGAAATGCTGGTGCCCCTGCTCACAAGGTGAGAAAGCAAACAAACCCTGCCTTTTGTTTTATCAGCCCTTTCTGTGTGTGTGTGGGGAGCTCACCTCCAGGAGTGAGGACCACTTCTCCACTCAGACTACTGGCTCAAATGCTAATGTCTTTTAGAAACAACCTCACACATATGCTCAGGAAAAAAAAGAATAAAACATCTTACCAGATGCCTGGGCATCCCTTAAGCTTGCCAAGTTGACCATAAAATCAGTGATCATGTTACAGAACTCAGGTCCAGAAACTCATCTCATGGAAAAACCAATGTCTAAGAGTTGGAGAGAAATAAAGGTTTTCTTCAATGATCAAAGAATAGTGAAAACAGATTTCTGCTCACAAATCAACTTCTCCTCCAAGGGAGTTGAGGAGTTACTGACACAGATATGGAATAATGAGAGAGTGTCAGACTCATTTCTCAGAATGGGCAAAGATCTTCCAGGAACTCGGGTGTCATCTATTTTCCCTCCTTTCATGGTGTAATGTGTCTAGTTACGGTAGCTGCTAGTGTAGCCTTGAATGGGAAGAGAGAAGCTACGTATGTCTAGGTCAAGTTACCCTTGTATTATAGCTCTGGAAAAACATTTCTCAATTGATCAATATGTCTGCATGAAAAGGAGTAGAATCTGACCCAAAGGTTGATGTACTAAAGGAGAAAAAAATACCATGAAGACAGAGATCCCAAGCCTTTTGGCTTCTTTCCAGTCACCCATCAGACACATGCAGTGTGGAGTGAGGAATCAGTGTTACCACATGTCTAACACGTTAGAGATGTCATCCACAGTGAAGCTAACAGAAGACTAATAATGTATTATTCAACTGTGTGATCTCCAAAATTATTGATTTTTAAGTTGACTAATGGTAAGTGGATCTGGAGGGTTTATGTAGGTTTGTCCTTGGTGAAGAGAAAGTAGTAAATGAATTATACAATGAATTGCTAAGAAAAGGAGGCCTTGTGTGAGCAGGGATCAGTCTGTATCACATTTAGCAATCTGAACACTGTCAAGAGGGCTTGGAAGGATGAAGTAAGGGGGGACAGTGAGCACGTTAGCCAGGCAGATGGGCCTGGGCAGATGGACAAGGCAAGAGACAAGAAGTATTTCCCAAGAGCCCAGGAGAGGGGAGGCAGCTGTATGGAGGAGGCAGCTCTGATTCTCATTACAGTGACAGGCCACTGCCCCCATCCTGCCCTAGGAAAAGCATCTGTGCATATAACACATAGAAATGTGTGGCGCAGGTGGCCTACCTGGAAAACCATAGGGCCACATGCGCTCAAGGCATAGAGCATATGTCTGTTTTGTCACATTTTCCATGGGCCTCCTTAGTCCAGAGCAGATTTGCTTTCATGGGAACATGTGTTTCTGTCATGGGAAAAGGATGGGGTCAGAAGCACTGGCAGGGAAGCCTGGAAGGAATGCAGTTGGAGCCACGTGGGAGCCGTCTGCTACGCTGCCAGCAATTGCAAAGGAATTTTTCATTTTTATTTCAGGTTAAGTGTACAAGCTTTGGCCTGCTGGGGAGTCTCTTCCTCTGGGAAGTTATGCAATGAGAAGTCTCTGCTCACCTTTGTTTGGAACACACCCGCCTCAGGGCTGAGGCCTGGCCCAGTGCGGGCCACTGCCGGGTGCCGCGCAGAGTCTTTTTCTGAGCAGACAGGACCTCCTTCTTCTTCTGGGGCTTCATTGTGTGTCTCTTGTTGTTTCATTTTAAAAATACTTTTAATTAACTTTATTTTTTGAGCATTTTTAGGTTAATAACTACATCGAACAGAAAGTATAGAGAATGCCCCTATACCCACTGCCCCCCACCAGAGCCCCCTATCAACAGCATTCCACACCCCAAAGTGATATGTTAGCTACAAGAAATGAGTCAACTTTGACTTGTCACTGTCACTCAAACTCCACAGCTTCTAGTACAGTTCACTTTGGTGTTGTACATTTTATGGGCTTTAGCATCAGGATGTGTCCATCACTGCAATGAGTTTTATTGCCCTAAAACTCCTCTGTGCTCCTCCTATTCATCTCTCCCTCACCACCCTATAGCAATCATTGGTCTTTTTGTTTTCTCCATAATTTTGCCTTCCCCAGAATGGGGAAATACATCAAAATACATCATAAGTCCCTGACTTACTAACATTCGGGTTGCACAGTTTACAGACACAAAAGGACCTCACGATTACAAACGTTCGTAGATGTGAACAAATCACAGAAGTGGCTCACGTGTCTGCCGGATACTGTCACAGTGGTGCAGCCGTGTGCTCCCTGTGCAGTGCAATAGAGCCCAGCAATACGGTACAATCCGGGACTCACTGTATTTTTGTGTATGTTTTTCTTATGCTTTCAATTGTATACTTGTGTCAAAAGTATATAAGACTCACTTTGTGGGACTTACGAACCAATCCAACTCTTAAACATTTTTCCAGAACAGAACCTATTCATAAATCAGGGGCTTACTGTAGTTGGAATCATATGGTATACTGTAGTCTTTTCAGAGTAGCTTCTTTCACCTAGAAATATGCACTTAATCTCTTCTCCATCATTTCATAGCTTGAAAGCTCATTTCTTTTTGGCACTGGATAATATTTCATTGTTTAGATATATTACAGTTTGTTCGTTAGCTGCTGGAGGACATCTTAGCTGCTTCCAATTTGGAGCAATTAAGAATAAAACTGCTCTAAACATCTGTGCGCAGCCTTTTGCATGGGTATAAGCTTTTCATTATGAAACACTTTTGAGCATTTTTACTCTTTGTGGATTTTCAGTTTAACACACTGTAATTTTTACTGATGAGAAAATTATGATTAATGAATGTCTAACCTCTTCCTCCATCCAATTTCAGGATGGGTATTGGGTTCTGTGGCTCCAGAGGACAAAGCCAGCCAGGACACCTCTGCTTAGGCAAACTGGCCACTCATGTGACCACTGTGCTGGGAACCAGCTTATAGGTCCCAGAGCGCACAGCCTGGCTTCCATCATCTACTCTGACTTTAGTAGCTATGCATCCTTGAACAAGGTAACCTACCTCTCTGCACTTCTGCTTCCTTCTCTAAAAAGAGGTGCAGCAGCACTAACAAGGGTGCTGTCAGAATTAAATGGGATGTGACTATGCAGACTTAGCACAATGCCCAACACAAAACTAGGACCTGATAAAGTTCACAGGGCCAAGAACATGACCAAGGTTATAAGGAGAAGCTGATACGACCAGTCCCCAGGTCAACACTGTATCTGAGACAACACTCTAGAAAGCTCCATTCACTTAGATCTGTTCTCATTAGCACAAGAGAGCAGCTCATTTTCTTCTACATCAACTCCCATCTTTCTCAATTTCAGTCATCAAGCCATCAGTGCAATTAATCAAGGAGGGAATGAGTAAGAATTAAAAGCCAGGAGATAACTGGAAAATGAGGAGTCTCCATCATGAGGCTTTGGGGGAAGTTTGAACCCTACGCCAATGATCTCTAGAGTGTGTTCCCTG
Source organism: Dolichotis patagonum (assembly GCA_004027295.1). Lineage (NCBI taxonomy): Eukaryota > Metazoa > Chordata > Mammalia > Rodentia > Caviidae > Dolichotis > Dolichotis patagonum. The sequence goes on along the minus strand of PVJX010002612.1, from coordinate 107,952 downwards.
GGCCCTGTGTTAGGCCTGTTCTTTCTCCTGAGCTTCACTGCAGACCAATGACTCATTAAAACACAGATCAATGGGAAAGGCACAAAGAGATCACAGTCTTAGGTTAAGAGACAGCCTCGGAGCCAGGTAGCAGGGGTATCAATGTATCATCTACTCCTTTCTTGCTGGGTGATTTCAGGCTGGTCACTCAACTGGTAACTGCTTTGTGCCTCAATGTCCTTATCTCTCAAATGTGGTTCCTAATGCTATCTGCCTCATCAGACAAGGACGAGATAAAACACAGTGTTACAGTGGCTAGTGGAGAAGATAATGGTGGTGGACAAGAAAGAGGAGCCTATGTTAAACCATCCCTGCATTCCTGGAATGAACCCCACTTGGTCATGATGTATAATCTTCTTGATTATTTGCTGCATTCTATTTGCCAGTGTTTTATTGAGAATCTTTGCATCAGTGTTCATTAGTGAGATTGGCCTATAGTTCTCCTTTTTGGTTGGGTCTTTCTCTGGTTTTGGTATGAGAGTTATGCTTGCCTCCAGGAATGATTTAGGGAGGACTGCTTTCTTTTCAATTTCATTGAAGAGTTTAAGGAGTATTGGCATCAAATCTTCTCTAAATTTCTTGTGGAATTCAGCTGTGATTCCACCAAGACCTGGACTTTTCTTTGTTGGTAAGTTTTTTTTATTACATTTTCCATTTCAATAGCTGATACTGTTTTATTCAAAATTGCTATATCTTCTTGGTTGAGCTTTGGTAGTTCATATGTTTCTAGAAATCTGTCCATTTCCTCTATGTTTTCCTCTCTATGTGAGTATAGATTCTTAAAGTAGGTGTTAATGATCTTTTGAATTTCCATTGGATCTGTAGTAATTTTCCCCTTTTCAGTCCTTATTGTGTGGATTTGGGTTTTTTTCTTTCTTTTGCTTTATAATGTTAGCTAGACAATAGCTGCCATCAAGAAATCAACTGATAAAAAATGTTGGCGAGACTGTGGGGGAAAAGGAACACTCCTCCACTGTTGGTGGGAGTGTAGACTAGTGCAACCACTATGGAAATCAGTATGGAGAATTCTCAGAAGACTAGGACTGGAAGTTCCATTCAACCCAACTATTCCCCTCCTGGGTATTTTCCCAGAAAAACAGAAAAGATCATATCACTGTGATATATGGGCACCCGTGTTCATAGTAGCACAATTTGTAATAGCTAAATTTTGGAAACAACCAAGATGCCCATCAACCACAGAGTAGATGAAAATGATGTGGTATTTTTATACAATGGAGTATTACTCAGCTATGAAGAAGGATGATCTTGAGGCCTTCATAGGGAAATGGAGACAATTTGAAAATATCCTCATTAGTGAAATAAATAACAATCATATTTATAAATATCACATTGTATCTCTAGTGTAAAACGTAATAAGAACTGTAGGAGTAATAAAACCCAAAATGTGTAATTGCTACTGTAAAAACGAGAGAAAAAGAGGGTGCTCTAAAGGATATAATTGAATGTATGTTTAAGTGTGTATGATGAATGACCATATTACTGTTTTTGTTAGACCATGGAGCAGAACCATTAACAGTCTCATTGCTTGAAAGTATACTTTGTATGTTTTAACTTTGTAACTTGAACAACTATTTCCAAGATGACAGTATGTAAGTTATCAAGTAATGATTTCTTAGTATCTTTTATTCTTTTCTTTTTTTTCCCTTGGAATTTTGTATTGTTGTTACCCTTTTTTCTATTTTGTTTATTTTGTTTGTTTTGTTTTGTTTTTAAATAAAATTTTAAAAAGAAAGAAGAAAGAAAGAAAGAAAGAAAGAAAGAAAGAAAGAAAGAAAGAAAGAAAGAGGAGCCATGGTGACAGAGGATCAGATGGTATTCGTACCAAACTTACCTCGCCTGGTGAAACACAATGAACAGAAAGCAGTTTCCTTATAGAGTGTGGACCGCTTTTTATTTTATTTAAAACTAAAAAATGCATTTATTAGTGTTTATTTCATTTCATCTTTGATGGTTCTTGGCAGGGGCCCCACACTGAGGCAATCACTTTTTAAAGTTCAAATAAAACAACAGCTTCGTGGCAGAAGGCCCCTCCTTGAAGTGTGCTCCACCCACATTTTGATGAAGGTTCAGGGTGTAAGCGTCAGCCCAGCTGGGCCACAGACACAAAGTGCAGAGCGCTGGGCAGAAACTTGTCTCCCATCTCACAGCTAGTAAAACCCAAACTGGGATCTAAAGTGTGATTTTGGGAGCTCCCCACAGAGGGCTTTGCTGGAGTTTCTGAGAGCTGAGGTTTTAAATGGGAATCACTGGCACCGAAAGCAGACTGGGAGTTCCCTCCCTGTCGCCAGCCTGAGGCCTCCTCCTATTCATGGCGAATGAGTGAAGCGCCTCAAAGACTGTCACAAACTACCCACTTGCACCACCCCAAGTGAGGCCCATCTCCCTCACCCAACCCACTTCTTCCCAGGGCTCCACTCCCCATGTCCCCTGCACAACAGGCTAGTTGCGAAGATGAATTCAGTTAGACTATGTGCCAGGGTGATCCTTTCCTGAACTCACAGGACATCTGCCTCTCCAGGGAGATGCAGACCACACCATCTGCTGAGCTCATCCACATTGGTTGACACCCACTTTGCCCACCTGCTCCAATGGTCCCAATGGAGAAGACTGACTGGCCTGGCCCTGTTAGCACTGGGGAAAAAAAATACCCCAAAGTGGGGAGCTTTGACATGCTGAACTAGAGAAAATGTCTCAGCACCAAGGTCTCTCTGACCTCCCTCTGACCTGCAGCTCCCTCATCACACAATTATCTTTGAACCTCTTTCTTTTCCCAAGAGTAAATAAAGACTTTCTTCGAATTTCTCTGAAGTTCCCTTATCTGATGAAGGAAAGTTCTATTCCCAGAAGTGTTGTAGAATCTCATCAAGCAACCTAGAAAAGAAGAGGCCACAGAGTATTAGAGTCCTTGCCACACCCTTCAGATTTTCCATCTACGCTTCTGGGGCAGCTCCAGCAGATAACCTGGGACACTTTATCTTGGTTCACAGCGCAGCTGTGCCTCTTACCTTCCAGTAACTTATCACCTCCACACAAAACAGACGAACTTTTTCCTGGATCTTTGTCTGCTCTTTGGACCCATTCATTCCCCCTAAAAATCAGTTACTACTCTAAAACTGTCTATAGCTTCATCCCTTAATAAGAGAGCATTTAAACCTCAACCATCTGAACCTCTCTTTGAGCTTTGTAAGTCACATTCTCAGGCACATGTGCACGTTAATCAGTGTGGATGCTTTTTCTCCTGTTAACCCATCTATTCTCACTTCATTTCAGCGAATCATCAGAAGGTAAATCTCCTCATGTCCTTACAGTATCCCCAGAGATTATGATCCCACTGGAAAGAACAGACAGTTACAACTCACAAGGCACAAAGAAACACTGCAAGCCCCAGGAAGGGAAGCCCACCGGGCAGATCTCTTATACTGGAGAGAGAGATGGTGAAGCAGCCAGAAAGGCTTCCATGCAAAGAAGAGCGAGCGGTATGTTTGGGTCTGAACACAAGGAAAAGAGTAGCTTATTGGAGCAACGGAACCAAGTTCTAGGGGAGAAATGCAGGGGTGGGATGGGAAGGTAGGGACCAAGTAAGAGAGGGGCTTGTGGATCCCAGAAAGGTGCTGAGACTGGCTGTCCAAGCCTAGGGGCTGGGCAGGGCTCATCAGTGTGCTTCTGGGTCCCCATTGTTCCCACGCTGCTCACCATCTCTGCACTTTGTGTCAAAGATACACACACACACACACACACGCCACTAGTTGCCCGCTGGGTGATCTGGGAAAAGTTACTTAAGGTCTCTCTGGGTTTTAAATTTCCTCATCTATAAAATAGGAAAATAGCTTCTATTCCCTAGAGCTATTGAGGGAGTTAAATGAGGTATGTACACAAAATGCTTGTGCTGTGCTAAGCACAGGCATTCTTGGCAATGGTACTTCTGCTGTCCCTTGTAAAGACTGCATGTGTCTTCATTTTAGAGCAGCATTTACTCCTCTTTCACTGTATTCCTTTTTTGAACGTTCCTCACCATCCCTTGGGTCAGCCCATGGACACGAAGCCCACTTTCACAGCCCTCTCTTTGACCATGCACAGAAACCTATCGTGCCTGCTGGGCAGGTCCCTCAGAATGTGTCCCAACACGAACTCCTGCCCCATCTTCAAGAACAGTGACAGGATGCCTAAGGAGAGATTCTCAGAACAGGGACCACTCCTCACCCGGCAGCAGATGGTTCTGATGGAGGGTAGCAAAATGCCTCTTGTCTTAAACTGATTCTGTGCTGGAAGGCAGGAGCAAGATGGGCACAGTGAGAACAGCTCCGACTTTGCTGCTCTTTGGATTCACCTAGGTGTGAACAGGGATTCTTAGCCCTATGTAGCATGGAGATCAAATGTGAGTTGGTTCCTGAGCCTGCTGACAGTCGTCACCTTTGTGCATCCTTTTCCTCCAGGCCCTCTGAAGTGCAGGGTCCCTATTCTAGCTTGTAAGAAATGCCAATCTCAAGGCTCTTGCTCAATTCATATAGAGATCGTGATTTAGCAAAGTGTAGCTTTTAGTGCTAACAGCCCTGAGCTTTGAATGCCAGCAGCCATCAGTTCTTTTGGTATTAATGGCCTTCTTTGCTGCTCTGAGCCAGAAGCTACTGGCAGGCCTCAGAAACTCTTAACTCTTTGGGCCCTTGGAGATCATGGCTCCCAGCTATTCTCTGCACTCTGTCTTCCCACACACTATCTGTTGTCAGTGTTCCCAGCACTGGCTGCTGGTAGCTTTCAGTACCAGTGTCCTTGAGTGTTACCTGCTCAGTACTCCAATTAGAAATCACAAATAGGACTATTCCACCCAGGACAGGCTTCAACAGGACTTACGCTGCAGCACGAAGGGTGACAGCGCACAGACTGAACCCACTAACAAAGGAAAAACAGTGGGCTCGTGCATGCTCAGCATCAGACTTCTCGTTTGGTCTTAAAGACAGGAGGGGTCCCTCACAGGCATACTAGAGGGGTAGAGGTGTGGAATCATCCAGTGAGGCTGCAGAATGAAGTCATCTATAATAAACTCCAAGTCTGAAGCTTCTACAGTCAGAGCAGGAGCAAATATAGGATACCCATGCTCTCCGGCCAGCTGCAAGGCACATGGGGCAGCTGTGGAATCAAAGTACTTTTGGAGCTGGATGTGGTGACACACATCTGTAAGCCCAGCTACATAGTAAGTTAAAGGCCAGTCTGGAATGCATAAGAGACCCTGTCTCAAACCACCCCCCAAAATGTTGGGGAACATGGGGCTCTTCTCTCCTAGCTGAAAGCCAATGTCAGGACACCCAGAATCATCACATGGTCAGTGACTGAAAAGACCCAGACATCAGTTCTCCTGTAGTTCCTTCCTTCACACTGCATCTCACACTCTAGCCCAGAGCTTCAGGCAGCCCCCCCTCAATAACCGCTGCCAGCAGACAATAGGAAAAGCCACCCTGATGCTGTTGGACCAATGATGATGATTTTCTGAGAGACGGGAGCTTTCACAATAGCCTTGAACCTGGAGAGTCCATTCACCAGACACTTCCCCTGCTGTGCCTCAGCAAGGCTGGGCCTTGAATGCAGTGGCATCTGTTGAAACAGGGCCAGCACTGTGGCAGCCAACCAAACCACCACCATCCAAGGCTGGAGCCTAGTGTGTTAACCCGGTGGGGTCACATACCATACAAGTTCCAAGAAAAACACTTGCTACTCTTTGCCACCAGACATGAGTATTTTCCCCAGTGCTCAGATGGGGCAAGAGCAAAACAGTACTCAGGGTTCATTTCAGACCAAGCTGTGTTTTTGAAAAGGTGGCCCTGTGAAGATGCCATGGGCTCAGATTTCTTGGGCTCAAGTCATATTCTTACTACTTGTGTGACTACAGTAAGGTGCCGTGGAGTGTCAAGTTCCTCACTTAATGAAAGGTAAATACATCTCCTCAGAACTGCTCTGAAAGTTAAATGAGCTAATAAATATCAAATGCTCAGCACACTATCTGACACATAGCACCAGGTGGCTATTAGCTAATATGGTTGTCACTGAAAAGCAGAACCATGGCAGGCTAATGACAAAAACAAGAGTGCCTGTATTTATCACATGCTCATGTGCCATGCTAGTGCCAGGGATGCACTATTATTAGTCCTTATTTTACAGAGGGGAACAAAAGCTCATTGAGAATAAGAGGACTCATTGGTTCCTGCCTGACTTTAACATCATCCAGGCAGACAGCAAAGGGCAGCCTGGGTTGCATTTGGCCATAATGCCAATGCAGGCTTTGATTCACAGCACTGCTCCTTCATTTAGCTTGGGCCTTTGGCCTTCCACAGCCTTCCCAGATATAAGAGGACCTACATACTTCTTGTTAGAGAGAAGATTAAGCTTTCACACTGGAGAACTGGACCTCAACCCTACATGAGGCCTGTTTTCTTACTGTTGACCACTATACAGCCTCTGACCCTCAGCTCTTGATATACCAAACAGCATTACCTGTGGCGTGTGTTCACTATAGGAACCTAAGCCTATGCACACTTCCAAGCCGAAGTTTTGCAACAGTCTTTTGGGGTCCAACTTTCCAAACTTGGAAAACTTTTTCTGGAGGGAAAATTGTCTACAGCTGCTTACAGCTGCACCTGTTCAAAGACACACTGAGGGAGCCCATTTAAATTCTCTGACACTGCAGGTCTAGTTCTTTTTTCAGACTCACGACAAATGAGTGGCTACAGCCCTGTGAATGCTAGGGATTTACAACAGGCCAGGCCTGCGGTTGTGGCATGGTCTCCTAAACCATCTGTCTTTCAGGAGGAGACCTAGTTTCCTGGGTAAGGCTCCTGGGAGGGAGTCCCTGCATCTGTCCTGCTCTGGCTAGCCTCCACACTTGGCCCAGTGCTTGGTCCAGAACAGAGGCCTGGAAAACCTTTGTTGACTGATTGCATGATGCATGGGGTCAACAGACTTGGGATAGTCTGAAAAGCTCCAGATACAAGCAGAACTGTCCTCAAGGCCTAGTTCATAAAGCCACGGAGGTCAGATAGAGTTGTATAACACAGGCAAATCCAATGGAGTGATTTTGGAATAACTTACAAGAGCTCAATTTTGCATGGACCGTGTGTATAATGAGGAGCCACTGACACCATGCTCACTTCAAAATGACTGCAACCAGCTGTCTAAAGGAAGCACACCAGACAGAAATGTATGAAGAAATATTTTAATAGCTCAAACTCAAAGTCATCGTACTTCCCGATCCAAACAGAATCCTAAAAGAGGCAACTTTGGCCATCTCGAAACCCAGCATTCACCCATGTGTGGTCTCGGTGCATCGGCCTCCTTTGGGCGCTGACTTGGAACAAAGCATAAACAGGCCTAGGACCATTCTGGCTCCCAGAGCTTCCTGTTATTTATGCATTGCATCAAACGCATTAGTTGGACAGGATGATGACTCAGTTAAAAAAGGAGACAAATGTTGACTAAGCAGGAACAGCCCAAGCTGGCAAGAAAAAGCACGCTGCATACATAGGGTACAGAAGGGCGGAGCTTCTGCCTGCACGTTGGCAACATTACACTGGTTTTGCCTGCAAACTATCAAGAAGGGTTCTGTTAGCCAGGCCATTTCCACCCAATGAGCAAAATGGCGGTCAAAAGTCCTGGGTGTCCTCTGCCAGCAGCCCAGAGTTCTCATGCATTGTCCACGGGAGAGTCTCTCAAGGAAACATGAAATCCAGCTCATGCCTCTGCCTATGGGTCAATTTCTTCAGGAATCACTGTAATCATGATGTCTTCATTGCCCCTGCGGACAACCATGTTCAGGGTGCTCTCCTTTTTTATGACGTCACTGACGTCATTGGCAGACATCACCGACTGTCCATTGATGCTGATTATGACATCATTTTCCTTGAGACCACCACTACAAGACAAAGGGAAACACACTGGTTACATCTCCATTCCTCCTGAACTATTTTACACTAAGAGAGGCACAGCTCAGAACCAAAAAGCCCAGAGCAAACACTGCTGGGTGGTGGTGATAAACTCGAGAGTGGTCTAAACTTTTTGAGAGATTTAGGCCAAATCATCAATTGTGTCCATTGCAGAAATGCCTATGTGTACTTGTGTGATGTTACAATCGACTAATCCCAAAGAGGGCAATGATCTACCAAGTACCTTCTGCTACATACCATGACCATGGCCAATCTGTTTATGACAGGTAGTGCTTCTATTAGAGAATACTTTCTCCATGCTACTACAGCTGTAACTTTACATTTTCCACATGACAAAAAAAATCACTATAGACAGTTTGTAATGGGTATATCTGTGTTCTGTTAAACACCCGAGGACACTGAAATCTGCATTTCATACAACTGTCACATGTCACACAATACTATCATTATTGTGCAATTTTTCCTACCATGTAAAATACGAAAAATATTTTCTGCCTACAAGTCATAAAAACAGCTAGCAAACCAGCTCCAGCTCGGCCCCCAGTTTCACACTTGTCTCTGAATATTATGTCAGTACAGGTCACAAGTCCTGATTGTTGGCTGAGAGGCTTCTATCATGTCCTTTGGATATCACCTGAATTATTTCTGTAAAGGTGTTAACAGGTATGGACTGGCTGGTCACACAGAAAAGGCTCTGGGAGATTGGTTCTAAGGTCTTGAGGACACTGCTCCATAAACCCTCCCCCAGCCATGCTACCCAGACACCTACTGACCCTGCTTTTGCTCTTCCCATCTGAATGACCTCAAGCAAAGCAAGGATATGTGTGTGTGTGATGAGTGTGTAAATGTTGTGTGTGTGTGTGTGTGTGTGTGCAAGAGAGACAGACAGAGACAGGCTAGAGATCAAGTCCAGAGCAAATATTCTACCACTGAGCCACAACCCAAGACATTTTTAAATTTTATTTTGAGACAGGATTTCACTAAGTTGCCCAAGTTGGCCTTGAACTGAGATTCTCCTGCCTTATCCTCTGAAGTAACTAGGATTTAGAGGTATGTACCACCACGCCTGGCCCAGAACAAGGACTTTTGAAGGCCAGAAATGCCCTTCTGTGGACGAACCCTGGGCCCAGGTGGGTCAGAAGTGATCCAAGATGTCCAATCACATTTGTCAAGAGTGGACACAGTCATCTGAACCAAGAGAAAAAAAAAAAAAAAACCACTGCCTTGTCCCGCTACATATTAGGAAAAGGGGCTGGGCATGGTAGCGCACACCTGTAATTCCAGCACTTAGGTGAGTGAAGCAGGATCACTGTAAGTGCAAGGCCAGCCTGGGCTACACAGTGATTTCAAGGCCAGCCTGAGCTACATATGGAGACCTTGTCTCAAAGAAACCAAAACAAAACAAAAAATACATATTAGGAAAAGGGAAGACACTTCTCACTCACGCTTCTGCTGGGGTGTCAGGAATTACTTCAATGATATATGCTCCTGAAAGCACATCTGGAAAGTCTCGGTGGCGATCTTTTAGCTCTTTGGCTTTGCTGCTCAGGAGGAAAAGTATTCATGTTAATGTTACGTACCAACAGGCTTTCCTCTACTGACATTTGGCTCTCTTGAAGTTCCCATCCTGTCTTGAGTCCAATGTAAAAATTCCTCCAAGAGTTCTGATTCTACTTTAAAACTTCACCTCCTAGAGTCAAAGGTTTACTATGTAATGGTAGAGAAATACTTTAATCATAATTGGTATTACTATTATTTATGATTAATTAATAATAGCTACCACTGAAGGAGCAGTAACATAACAGCTAGCCTGGTTTACAGCCATACGTATGCCATTTGCAAGCTGTGTTACCTTGGGTACTTGCTTGACCTCTCTAAGTCTTTGTTTCTTCAGCTGCAAAATGGGCTAGTAAGAATAGAATGCTCTGCAGGATGGGTTGTTATGAGGATCAGATGGGCTGTCTACGTAAGGTGCCCGTCACAGTTCCTGGCACAGTATAAGCACCTGACAGTCACTGTGGCAGGTGATCACTGCCTCTGCTTACTGAACCAAGAACCTGCACTGTCACAGTCATCCTGGAGATGACACTGTGAACTCAGGAGTCACAGCCAGGAAGCACAGGAGCTTGGAGAACATCCCAAGGAACCCGACCTCAGAGCTGGTACTCCTTCCAGACACCTCCATCTCTCCTGGCCCCAAAAACAACCAAAGTGGTTTTCTTGCTGGCAAATTATTCCCTCTTGTGGAATACTGAGAAAGGTACCACCACCTATACCATGTATCAAAATGTCTCAACATTTTGACACTAGTTAATAATTACAATCATTCACAGCAACGTATCTGTCGATGTATTTTGTTCTTTACCCACTCGACCTACGACAGTTCAGCCATACCAGCTGGGTCGGTCACCAGGACTCATGACATCACCCCCATTTTTCATCCAGGCTCACACTGCAGTATGTCACGGCCTGGTAACCATGGGCAGCAACTTCCAGCAGCTCAGGAAAACAAGCCCATCAGTCATCACAGCTGTCAGTGGGGCCTGTCCTGGCATTTCTGCAGCCATGGCCCGTGGCTACAGAGCGAACAAGAGGCAGGAGCTCCAGGGCTCAGCAGCCACTGGGACACTCCCGGAATGTGGGTTTCAGCAGAACAAGTGGCATGAGGAAGGTGTGAGGGAGCTGGGGGGAGCCAGCCCCTCCACTGTTGAGGCCTGCTTTCAAACAGGACGGCAGAACCCCCACGATGGCCAGATGCAAAAACAAAGATGAAGAGTGAAACAAAAGAGGCCAAATCCCTGCTTCTTTCACAGGGTGACTTAATTTCTAGCAGAACCTTCCAGGTCTGAAAGCAGTGTATAGTTTATCGAGGTGGGGCGGGTGTGGGAAGTTCCGGTTTGAACGCAGGGCAGATATACGCGTCCCATTTACCCACCTGGATGTGAGCGACATCATTCGGATACCAATATACTTCTTCTTGGTGATGGCTTTGCCTGGTGTGACAACAAAGGGACAAGAGGTCACCCTACTGGGTGGGAATGGCAGTGAGCCAGGGGTCCCAATACTCCAGTTTGCAGCATGAGGCCAGGACCCAAGAGGGACACACTAAGGCTGCAGCTCAGTCCTGGTCTGGGTCCCCACCCGCTGTGAGACCTTCCAGGAGTCCCATCACTTGAATTAACGCCAAAAACATAGGAGCGATCCCCAGTTTCTTACTGCCTCATCTTGATCTCTGGTCCTTCTCAGGCTGTAGACATCTAGAATGGGACCCATAGACATCGAGAATGGGACCCCTCTGCTCCCATTCACTGCCACCATCCTGGTCTACGACCCTGGGACCTGCATCTGGGTGACTGGCAGAGCCGTTTTGTTGGCTCTTAACTCAGACACACACTCACACACACACACACACACACACACACACACACACACAGCAGCAGCAGCAGCCACCTCCTTCTAGTACTGAACTGGGCTTTCCTTTCAAAGACATCACCCAGAACATGAGCTTCTCTATTCCAAATGCCGCTAAAAATGCACTATGGCCTATGTAAGCCTTGCTTCTCCGGCTCTGGCTGGCTCCCCACACCTGTCCTGTGTGAATGTACACAGCTTCTGCACTCCCGCCACCATGGACCACTTGAAAGGCCACATGCATTCTGTCGATATCCAGTCTACTGTTTCCCTGTCTGCAACGCTCTCTGCCCCTGCTCGCTGGTTCCTCACCAGGCCGCAGGTTGGGAGGCATCTCATGGCCACGCTGCTTCCACTATCAGCCTCTCCAGTCACTTTGTAGTCACCTGCCGTGCCTCACTTTCTTGGCAGCACTCGTTGCAGCCAGATATTATCTTATTAGACTATTTACTGCCAGTCTCTCGCCCGGCAGAATGTAAAATTCATGCCTGCAGGGGCCCTGGAGAGCAGCCCACTGCCCAGTTCCCAGGCTGATTCAGAGCAGACCCATAAACATTTGCAGAATGAATGAGCTCTCTGAATCTTAGTTCTTATCAACCAAATGGAGCTAATAATTCCTACCAAATGCAGCAAAGGTATGAGGTGGTACAAATGAATAATGAAGAGAAATAATGCACAAAAGTCATGATGTGCCTTATACATGTAAGGTGAGAACCATGTGAAATTCCCATGATCATATGACAAAAATGGTCAACTATCCACGTCCTAATACCCAGGGCTTTTACCAGCGATGGGGAACCTTTTAGAGCTTTCAATGATACAAACAGTGCCCTAGGTTCACCATTACTGGCTTATACTATACATCCCTTTTGTTTTTCCTTCCTTCTTTCCCTTCCTTTTCTCTTTCTTCTTTTTCCTGGTGCTGCGGAGTAAATCCAGGGCCTAGCACATGATAGCCAAGTGGTCTAACACTGAGCTACATCCCCAACCTTTTTTAAAATTTTCAGACAAAGTCTCACTATGTTGCCTCAAACTTTCCATCCTCCTGCACAAGTGTGCACCACTGTAACTGACTCCCTTTTGGTTCCTGGTAGGCACCCCCTTCTCTAAGTTTCCAAAGGGCAGCTAAGCCTCAGGACTGAATCTCCAAACCCCTCTGCTTACCTTTGGCCTGTCGATCATGGGACTCAGTTAGGAATTTTTTAATCTTATCAGAAGGGATTGCGAAGGAGATTCCTGCTGTCACCTTCAAAGTGTTGATTCCAATCACTTCGCCATCCTGAAAAGCAAGACCAACAAAGCTCACTGGATCTAAGAAGGCTAGCAGCAGGGGAACACTAGAAGAGAATGGAGAATCTGTATGAAAGAAGTCTCTGAAAATGCTTGAGGAAGTGGAAATGTCAAGGATCCTGACTTGATCAACACACAATGCATCAGTATATTTTGAATTATTGTGTTATACCTCATAAATTTATAAAATTAAAATAATAAAAAGAAGTCTGCGAGCCACATCAGAGAACAAGATGGGACTGGCAGCAGGGGATCTCAGGGTGGCAGAAGGAGGAAATAGGGATGCCTGGGTAGGCTCAGCCCTGCTTGGCTTCCACAGAATTGACAAACGCTTCAGACTGGAACCTAGTGACCACCTTGCTATACATAGATAGTTTCAAAATACACAATATTTGCTCTTTTTACACAAAATATGTTTTAGCACTCTCAATCCTTAAGAAGTTCCTCCACCCTTTCCTGATGCTCCCATTTCCAGCGGGACTTGAGCCAACTCCCGAAGCCGGGAGAAACCTCCTCGGAGCCTGAGGTTGGCAGGTTTCCCTGCCAGGACAGTGCAGCATCATGGGCAAGGTGGGGCTGGGGACACACAGGTCCAGGAGGGGCACAGTTCAGGTTTCTCTGCTAGCAAAGGAAGTACTTGCTAAAGCCAGCCTCAGTTTCCTCAGCAGCACACAGTCTGTGATACGAAGGCTTCACTTTTTATGTGTGAGTATTTAAATACAGACTGAGATAAGATGGCTCTGAGTGGGTAACTCTTCTGCATTCCAGATGTTCCAGAGAGGCACTTGGCCCCAGGGAAGTGTGTGGCTGAGCCAGGCCAGCCCCCTCCCATGCCCACCCTGAAGATTGGTCCAGAGAAGCCGCCTTCCTTCCCTTCTGCCTGCACTGGACCTAAACTGCAGGACATTTACCTGTAGGTCTGGTCTAATGTTCCTAGCCCTTCATTCATTCTAGAAAAGTCAAGTGGGTGATATGCAAAGATACAACACAACCCCACAGCTCCTTTTTAAAGAATTAGATAATGTGTTGGCAAGTTCCTACTGAAAAAAAAAAAGACAGCAAAACAAAACAGAACAGCCTGTGCACAAATGAAAACAGACAACAAACCTCAGATATTGAAAGGCCTTACCAGGTTTACTAAGGGACCTCCAGAGTTTCCATACTGAAATGAAACAGAAATAAAAATGTTATAGTTGTGTTATAACATAGTCCAATCTATGTTCTTCCCCGGCAGCATTTTGAGCACTGTGCCTACAGTACGACGTATGGTTTTTCCTTCAGATGTGTTCCTGTTGAGCCAATAACTGGCTGGAAAAAAAGGACCTTACAATTTTCGGCAAGTCTGAGATGTGACATAAATGGAAAGTTTTTGGCTCTCAAGTCGAGAGGCCTAACAGAACCTAACACTTTCTCCTGGGATGAAGCCAGCAGCCCACTTGCTCCAAGATCACAGTGCTTCATCTTCACAGCCCCCTCTGAGGGACCTCAGCCTTGCTGCTGGAGCTGGAATCCATATGGTTTATTCTAGTTCCTAGACTTCAAGGAGATCACAAAGAAGTTCGGGGCAGAGGGACTACAAGAGGCAACAAATACACAAAGCACAGCATTTCTTATTTGCTAGACAGATGTGAGGGAGAAAAAAAAAAGACTGCTTCTCAGAAACCACAATCCTTTAGGGAGAGAGCTGAAGTGGAGAAACAAGACAGATATTCAAGAGATTAATTAGGGAATGTCATGAAACAGTCCCCAGCTTCATAAGGGAGTCACATGGAATGGTGTAGGCCTAAGGCTCTGCCTGTGGCCAAGGGCTCTGGTCATAGGCAGGGCTCAGGCCTGCTGGAGGATGCAGGGTGTGTGCGCAGCAAGTCTTTCCTGCCAGAAAGGGCGGGCTCCACATGTCCTCATCATGTGCCTGAGGGGCCAGCGGCACTGATCACTTCTGCTTGGGTAGGACACGGGACCTCTTCTCAGCACGGCCCTTAGAAAACTGAGGCTCCCTTTACAGGAGAGGCAGTGATTGCCAATGGGAACTGACAACGGTTGGTGTCCTCTGCTCTAGGGGTTCAAAGGGAACCTCTTTAACAATACTACGAGGATCCTAGGTCGATCCCACGTCCTAAACCTAGCTTTCCTCTAGCAAAAACCTGCTGGAAGCCCCAGCCAGTGGAAGAAAGGAGAGCAGGTGGCTCACGTTGATGATGGCATCTGTCTGGATGTAGTCCATATCCGAGTTCCTGAGCCCAAGTTCTTTGCCACCGCGCTGGGTGGTGCTAACGATTCCAGTGGTGACTGTGTTCTGAAGGGAAAACGGACTTCCAATGGCGACCACGAACTCTCCAGGCCGCAGCTCCGAGGAGCGGCCGAGCAGCAGGACAGGCAGCTTTCCCTGTAAGCCAAGGGCAGCTGCATCAGTACACAGACAGGATGCAATGCTAAGGAGTGAGGGATCACAAGAAGACACCAGCCCCTGGGGGGACTGAGCTCAGGGATGACATTCTTTTTCTGGGACCTGGACCCCCACACTAGAAGCTCTCTAGGAGCAGATACTGAGGATGCCTGTCAAGGAAAATAAGGGGAGGTGACTGGAGACCATCCCAAGGTCTGATGACACTGAAGTTACCAGTATATACTTGCTCTGATACCTCCAGGGCAGATGACAGAGGGCCATGGAATGGATTCAGGATTGGGGTAAACATGCTTGAGATGCTTTCAGAGAGCAAAGGGCCTAGGAAGGATCTTGAGCCTGTAGAACTCCTGCCCCACTATTCACACCGGCCCCTCCCATGTCCTGAGGGTATGGGGACCTGCTGGCAGAGAGCTGCACTGCTGCTTGGAAACAGTCCTAGGAGCCCCATCCCCAGCGCCTAAGGAAGCTGCCAGAGCCAGGAGCCCCAAGCAATTCTTCAGAATAAATCAGGACCCATCAAGCCCACCCAGGAGTCTCAGAGGCTTTGGGACTGGGAAGAACAGCCAGGGGCCTCCTCATCCACCCGCAAGGTCTCAGGGCCTGCTCCCTCCCTGCAGCATTCCCCACATAGCCTTGCACTCCTCAGTGTCCAGTGCATGGCATGCAGAGAGCTCAGCATGCAGAGAGCTCAGCAGGACATGTTTACCCTGGGCCTGAGCCAGCAGCCCCTGCCAGGAATGACTTCAGCAACAACAGCCTGCGGGTGGGGCAGCCTGCTGATGTGCACTCAGCCACTCTAGGCTGGCCCTGAGAGGCAGGCAAAAGGACAGGTGACAGACGCTGCCTGGATGGGTTGGTCTTGCTCTCCAAAGAAGGAGAGGCACAGTGAGAGCTGAAGTCAAGCTCAGACCAGAATGGTGGCCCAGGCACATCTCAGCCACAACCTGGGAACCAGGTCCAAGGCTCCAGGCAGGACTCATCACAGAGATACTAATCAGCATTTTGCTGCAGCCCCAGCCCAGCCTTCTGCCTCTACCTCCTCAGAAGGGAGCCAGACTCTGTGTCTGCAGAGACCTAACTGACAACTCCATCCCTATCTTCGGTTCTGACGTCTGAGCTCAGCCCAGGAGACGTTGGGAAGAAGACAGAACACTTTTTAGGAAGCGGTGAAGACAAAGGAGAAGGGACTGAGGCCTACAGGCTGCCCATCACTGTCCTGGGAGGCCAAGGCCTCCGGGGGACACTCCCTGCAGTCACCATGAGCCCAAAGCACTCCATGGACAAGCCTGGCTCAAGTACAGCAAAGCTGTTCACACTTGAGGAACCACACAGGCTTGGACAAGATAAACGCCAGTGATGAGAGCTCAGTGAGTCTCTCCAAAGAGCAGCCCTCACTCCAACACAGGAGGAAAGGTGGCTACATGGTGGACATTCAGTCACCCCTGCACTGGAGGGCAGCTCCAATTATCATCTCATTTTAAGTCTTTATACACTCAAATGTGCCACAGATTATGAAGTAAGCCAGAACTAAGAAAGTAGACACATACACCAGGGGAAAAGGGTCGTATCATATAAGCCCTCAATTTGTGTGAAAGGATTGAACACTCTGCCTGTCAAACAACAAAGCACTTCCATGAAAATCTTGGGGCTTAGGGCACAATTCCTCTTATTTTACAGATGTGAAAACTGAGGCTCAGTCATAGAGGGACTTCTCACAGCCAATGAGTAACCTGGCTAAACTAGAGAATACATTTCCTAGCCATCAAACCTGAACTCCCAGAATGCGGGAGTTGTAATTGCCAGACATCTAATTATAGGCAGAAATCCCTGCAAAAGGAGTGGCGTGATGCCGAGATGTCAGCCAGGCAGGATTTACAGCTCACCATGAGGTCAAGCTGCCTTTAGGGGGCCATTTGGCCCCTGTTCCCTGCAGGTGCTGGCTGGCTGTGAGAGTACCAGGCCTGCAGCCCCATTCACATCCAAGTAGGGCTAGTTCTCAGTCGCAGTCCCCACCTCAGGCCTGTCTGCTCGGCAGCTATACATAATTCAGCTGGCCAAATTCCTGCTCATAACTGAGCTTTTTACTCCATCACCGTCTAGACATGTGCTCCACGGGGACACCCGCGGGAGACAAAATGCACATATGGCTGGAAGGCACAGCCACGCGCTGGTTTTGACCTGCAGAGGCCACGCGGCACTCTGGCCCGCTCTCCAGCCCGCTCAGCCCTATTAGTGCCCCTGCTTCACATCCACAGGCTGCTTCCTGCGCCACCCACATCAAAGCTAGCTCCAGGCTCCTGGCTGGAGACACACTGTCTGAGGCTCTCTTTGAAGCAGCACCAGCCACAGGCTATGTGCAAGGCGCTGGTCCCTCTCCTAACAGTCACTCACACATCTCCCCATCTCTCTGGAGCCTCGAAGAAGCATGCCCAGGGAGTAAACACGGCAAACATCTCTCCTCCTCCTGACAGCGGCAGAGGCGGAGAGGAAGAGGGGGAAGAAAGGGCCTGCAGGGTCCCATTGCTCACGTCAGCCTCAGTCTCACACCACTGTGGGAACGGGAAACCACAAGTTGTAGACACACACAGGTTGTGAGGTAAAGAAGCAAAGTCCTCAGGATCCCTATCAGGGCCAGCAGTTCACACCCGGCCCAAGTCCTTCTAGGACCAGGGACATTTCAAGGCGAACCCCTTGCACTGTGGGTTCTCACAGTCTTGCACATGCTCATGGGAAGCAGGGACCTAGGGCACCAGCAGTGAAGAAGAGGCAACTGGAAGGCAGGATAGAAAAATAAGACAAACAGAAAGAAGATAAGTAAAATCAGAATTTTACAATTATACTTTTAATAAAAACTGAACTTTCAGAGACACAAACCCAGTCAAAAATTCCTCATGTCCTTAATGACACAATAAGCCTGGGTGATTTCTTCCACCTATAAACTGGCCTTTTTGCCTATAAAGAGGACCATCCCCACAGATGGGCTACAGCTGTCATCCGTATGATGTTCATCACCTATGAATGCGTCCTCCCCTTTCATTCATAAACTGAATCCCTCTTCCCATAGAGTCACAGATTCCTACTCCCAAATCCCATACATTTATACAGCTTGAGACTAGTCCGTGCCTCTCTCCCTTTTGAGGGCCTCCACTTATTTTTCTGGGCGTCTACTTTGACAGTTCTGGTGATAAATCCCTTTATGCCTCTTACTTACATGTCCTGAAAACTCTTTTTGTGCAGTGGAAGCCGGCAAACCTGCAACCTATCCTATGGGGAAAGTGAGTCGAGGCTCCCCAGCCCTGCCCTGCAGACCTCCTTGGACCCTGTCTGGTGACACCAGGAAATTCTCCGGTGCTGGACAGTGTCCTCAAGTCACCAGTAACAACTCTAGGAAAAATACCCAAAATACTCAATGCACTGCCACCCCAGCTAGGTGAAGAGACAGCTGAGGGGACGATGTCAGAGGCCCTGGGCATGGAGTGCAGGCTTGCCATGCCTACGTAGGTGATGAAATACTCGCTATAGGCAGGCTGCGAACTGTGTTGTAGATTACAGTCAAAGCTTGGAAAACCTCAGTCCACAGCCTGGTTAAAGGAAGCCCTTACTTTCCATCTATATACAGCAAACCATAGACTTAGGCCCCACAGTCTGACTTCCAGGAAACATGGCCCACATAAAAGAGAACACCCCACATGAGAGAAAACAGTCTCAACAAACACCCATGTGCGCCTCCTAGGAGCACAGTGCCGGGCCATGAAGAACTACACGTCCACCCTGGCCCTTCAAGCTTCCCATCTGTTGGGAAGAAGCATTACACAAGTCAGCAGGACCCACAGAGTAAAAAAGGGACAAAGTCCATCCTCCTCAGCATGGGCATCTCAGCCCAGGATCTTCCACAAGGGCTAAGTATAAATCGATATGGAAAATGATTTGTACATATCAGAGAGTTTTCAGCTATGAGTAACAAAAATTCCAGCTTAAAAATAAACTGAACAGCCAGCTGTCCAAGGGCAGGATGGTGCCAGGGAGGATAACATCAAAGGCTGAAGGACAAATCAAGAATGAGATGCCTTTTTTCTGTCTTTCCCATCAACTTCAGCCTGTTCTCACCCTAGACAGCCGCCACCACTCTAGACATCACATAAAGATGTGAGTACGCCATGTGAAAATATGACTCCTTAGGAATGCAAAGGAATTCCAAAGGCGCCTCAGCACACTACTCTTCATGGCCACCAGCAGCACCCAGTTGTTAAGGGCACCCTGGACCACTCTTCGGTGACAACAATGAGCCTAAAACACACCTGCAGCTCTGCAGCAGGGACGAAGAGTACAGATGAGGCGAAACAGGCCTGGGGACAAGGGTTCATCTCACAGGGCCGATCCTCATACCAGGCCCGAACATTGAGAATGGACTCTGATAAGGGCATACTCTTCTACACAAGTTTTGTGGAGTAGTGGGGCAGAAGGAGAACTCTGCTGGAAAGCAAAGCAGTGATCCCAAATTGCTGTGTTGGGACACGTGTCTCAGTTGAGTCCAGATGCAGGTGACCTAAACGGAACCTACTCACAATAGACAAGTCCACCCCCGGGTCACGTGGCTTGCAAGACTCAGTGCCTCCTCCTCCTGCTCTGTCACACACAGAGCCTTTACAATAGTGACTCTGCGGACAGACACGACAGGCTTCAACCCAGTTCCCTGGTGGGGGCTCAAGTGCAATCCTCCCTCAGGAAGTGCTCACTAGCCCACTTGCCCCACACCCAGGTGTGCAGAACACATGATCAGCCAGGAGGGAAAGAGCTGCTCTGAGCTTCGGGTCAGTCCACTTGGCGGTCCAGACAGCGAGTGTAACAGAACAGGGTGACAGATGAGTTTAAGAACAATTAGAGACCGGACAAAGGGAGCTGAGCCAGTGTGTCCTCAAGGTGAACTTCTGGTCTTGCTGCTTATCACATGGTGTCCTTAGGAGTCATTCTTATCCTCGACCAAGGCCTGGCAGGGGGTGGGGACAGGCCCAGTGCAAAGCCTTGGCTTCAAGGGCCCTACACGTGCCATGGGTCCCATAACTGAACTAAGATGAACCCCCACTGAGCCTGTGCTGAGAGACACCTGTGCTGATGGCTCCCCTGGGGCTTTCTGTCCAATGTCCACTAAGGTAGTATGGAAGTGAAGATGTGCCCATGTGTACACACACACACACACACACCACGTGTGCTGTATCTCAGACTCCACATACTAGAGAGAACACTGTCCTGCTCAGCAGGACATCAGAGTTCTGTGAGTATGGGCCACTTGATTAACTTCCCTGGGTATCAGTTTTATGTCCTCTAAATAAGGGAGTTGAGCCTGATGACAGCCAATGGTAACCTCAGCTCTGACCATCAGGGGTTCTTTCCAGAAGACTCAGTTGTTTCCCAATAATTCTATCACCAGACAACAGTTACATGGGTAAGATTAAAAAGGCCCCAGAGACCTCAATAAATCTCTTAGTTATACAACTTCCAGTGAGGTCAGAGGATCTCTGCAAAGTTCTACAGCAGTGAGAGGACAGAAGATTCCTGGAATTTTCTAGATAGTCACTTGATCAACCGTGCTCCAGGGAGGACCCTGCACAGCCACCACCATCACTAGCTCAGCTTCCGTTTAACAGCCCGCACGCGCTCACTTCATTTGGACCTCGTTCCCTGAAGCTTGGAGAGAAGAGCAGTAAAACCAACCAATAAAACCACAACTAAAGGGAATATCAGCAATTTTATTTTAACCTAATGAGCCAAGTCAATCACTTCTTTCTCTCTCCTTTGAATGGTACAAAGTACTCCCCA
The DNA here is from genome assembly GCA_004027295.1 of Dolichotis patagonum. NCBI lineage: Eukaryota > Metazoa > Chordata > Mammalia > Rodentia > Caviidae > Dolichotis > Dolichotis patagonum. The sequence goes on along the minus strand of PVJX010002612.1, from coordinate 87,039 downwards.
GTTATAAAAATACTTTTGCTGCTGAATCTGCAGAATCTACTGGCTCCTCCAGCTGCAGAGCACACTCATTTTCAGGGACTGGGGCTTCCAGCCTGGCCCTGTGTTGGGTGAAGTCTGCTTCAAAGGCTGATGTTGCAGCCTCTGGCTGCGACTCAACTGAGTGACTCAGTGTGCCTTCTGGAAACAGTTATACTAACCTTTCATTTTCTTTAAAAAATATGCAGTGGAGGAAATGGCTTGTCCCTGTACCCAGAAAGAAGCTATGCCAGGAGACTCAGATGCCTCCTAAGGAGAGCAGACTAAGCATGGAGAAGCCCTGGAAAGGACATTTGCATCTAAGGACCTAATGAGACACAGACAGAGAGAGCATCCTAATCTGGGTTAGCTGGACAGAAGCAGATGAACAGGATTGGTAGAAAGGTGGCAGACCCATGGGCTGTGGACCAAATTAGCAAAGATTTTCTGAGGACCAGTTACATCACGAGCAAGGCCCAGTGTGGGATAAAACTCAGGCCTCTTGCTCACAAAGTGGGTTAAAATATTGTTAAAGATACTAGCATATAAGCTCCCTGCTCCACTCTTTGATATTTTTTATTTGCTATTTTTGTTTTTTAAGCAAGTATACATACCTAGCAAGCCTCACAATATAGCTCCCCAAATACTGTGTCCCTCTGGGGGTGAGGACATCAAGGCAGGTATCTCTCCTTTCTAAGGGCCCGCCACTCCAACCTATGTACCTTGGACGGCCCCAAGGGCACTGCCACCTCTGTCAGGTTAGACACACTAGATAACCAGAGGTGGGTGGGAGAAGCCTGTCCCTGCCCAGTGGCACCTGTCTGAGCCCTACATTATGCACTGCCCCAAGATTCTTTGGGTGTGACACCAAATCCTGAACAGCCATGACCACCCCTCTTCTAGAGGAGGGGGGTAGCAGTGCCCACTGCACAGAGATGGAAAGGAAGGTTGGGCACAGAACAGGGTCTCTGGGAAGCTAAGGCGAGTGGGAAGGCTAAGAACCCACCATGGGGATGGAGGAGGAGAAGGATTATGCCTGAGCCAAGACTCCAAGCCCCCTCAGCATAGCCTACCTTTTCACTAGATGTCTAATATAAAACACAAATGAAAGATAAAATTAAGATGATGGCAGGCCCTTTCTGAGCCCAGGGCCTGTGAGTACCTAGCTCACATGCTCAGGAAGCTGACCAAAACTGAGACACTTAGGGTTTGGACTGGAGAGAGGAAGGTGATGATGAGGCCAAGGGTGGCTGTGGTACACAGAGAAGTGACTCCCGGCTGAGAAGCCAGGGCAGCAAGGATCTGCTCCAGGGGCACTGAGACCACCACCAACACATCCAGGCCCAGAAGAAGGGTGTCGCCAAGTCGCCATCACCGCTTTTCTCAGCTGATGCATTATTACTCCTGTCTAGAAAGAGTAGACAAGCAGGATGGATGAGAGGCGCTGTGGTAGGAGAGGTAAGAAAAGTGAAGCAGACATATAGAGAGGGAAGGAGAGAGGAAACAGGCTGGCTGTGCAAAAACAGAAAGGGAAAGAACACAGGAAAAAATGGAATCACCTTCTTCCTTACTGTTTAAAACATCACCATAATATTTAGTCTCCTTTAGGGTATATCAAGACATGTTTGCCATTTCAAATATCCATTTAGCCACAAAATGTCAACAGTTCTATGTGGAAGCCCACCATACAGTGACTGTATATATTCTGTGGCATTCAGAGGAAGAAAAACATTGTGTTGGCCAAGCGTCATTTTTGTCTGTTTCCTACATCAGTCCTCTGATCTACCCACTTTTATCCTCTGACCTCAGCAGGGAAGACGCTGCTACAGTGTTTGGCCATGGCAGATGTGCAATAAATATTTACAAAAACCATGAAGAAGTGAATAAATGAACAGATGAGATCTTAAAAGATCCACTGGGGCCTTAAATGTGGGTAAGGCTTGAGTTAGCCAGGACCTGGCCTTCCAGTCGGGGTGCATGACCTGACTTTCGGCCATCTGTAAGGTGGCAGGTGGGGAACAGGGAAGCCAAAGGAGCAGCTTCTGTCCAGCAGCTGTCAGTGGTGGACGTGGGCTGTGCCCCTGCCTTGCATGGAGGCTCAGTACCCAGAACAACCGCCCCTGAGTATCTGCTGAATAGAGCTGAAGGCACTCAAGCTCTCATTACTTGTGACCTCCCAAGATCCTGTGTGGGCCCCATGTGCAGGGGCACTGCTCAGGATAAAGCACTCTCTAAATTTACTTAACAATGTTTGGAAGATGTAGAACCTCTTTTCTGTATAAAAATAATCTGACGTGGTCGATGACAAAGGACACATTATAATTAAATATATATTCATGGCAAAATGTGGTCACAGGAAGGGCTAATGTTTTCTGTGACTGGTGCGGCCGACAAAACAAAGAGGGAAATACCATGAGTCACATGTTCCTGTTATCAGGTTCCAGTGCCTTGTGCGACGAAAATGACTTGTTAATCAGCATGTTTATTAGAATAATTAGTCTTCTCCCTTGCCATGGAAAGGTCTGGATGGCTTTCGGAAACCAGTTAAGGCAAACTGTATCCTCCTGCCACAAATGAGGGGGATCAAATCCTCTGAGCCCTTTGTGTTTTCAGACTCTCAGGAAACCGACTACATAACACTGCGGAGTTTTCTAGAAGATAGGCGGGAACCCCAAAGGACCAAAGTCAAGAAAACACACAAAGAAACCAGCTAACCCAGAAGTGCTGGCTTGTGGTATGAAAGGTTCTAATAAATTCGCTAGAGAATGTCTGTGCTTGATCCAAGATCCAGGTCTTTCAGGCAGAAAAGAAAAGAAAAGAAAAGAGAAAAGAAGAAGGAAGAAAGGAAGGAAGGAAGGAAGGAAGGAAGGAAGGAAGGAAGGAAGAAAGAAAGAAAGAAAGAAAGAAAGAAAGAAAGAAAGAAAGAAAGAAAGAAAGAAAATCCACTCCACCCACAATTATCCTGTCGCCAACTGTCCCCCATGGCTAGCTCTGTGTCTTTCCTAGCTCAGCTCGGCTATGACTCCTTGGGTGAGCTCCTGAGCATACAACAGCTTCCAGTCGCAACGCCTTCTGCCTCATTCTGTCTCCTTTCTTGTACTTGGTTCCCATATTTATCTCAGCTCACCTGTTTTTCACACCAGATCTTAAGCCTCCTGACTTTTGTGCACTGTTGCTACATCGTCCACATCTAATAGAGAGTTTGGTTAAGAGAGATGTTCAATACGAATTAATAAAATCCACAAATCAGGAGCCAGGGTTATAGATCAGGAGCTCAGCATCTGCGTGGCAAGTGTGAAGCCCTGAGTTGATTCCTGGGATCCCCCCACAAAAAAAAAATAAAGTAAAATAAAATAAAATCTGCAAATGAATCCTACTAAGCAGTGACACTCAGGAACGCAGGGGTAAAAATTAGTGTTAGCAAAAGAATAACTGAAATTAATGGACAAGAGTTTAAAAGATCCAGTAGGATGCTAAAGTTGGACAAATTGTACATAAAACATGCTGTAAAACAGGCAAACATAACGCTTCCCTTTGCTTAATTTAGAAGATTAACACCCCATCTTCCCTAAAGAAGCATAATCCCTCCCAAGAGAGCAAACGAAATCCACTTTTCTGTCTCCGTTAAATGTTTCACCTTGGCTGGCGCTTATAAGCACATTATCTCCCCGCCACCCTTAGCTCTCCTAGGTCAAGGGCATCACCCACCACCAGGGTTGAAAAACTTTTCCTGGGAAGCACCAGAAAGTGTATTTGGCTTCATGGGCCATAGGGTCTCCATGCTAACTAAACAATTTCACTGGTACACAATAAAAGCAGCCATAGACTCTAGATGAATAAATGGTCATCACCGTGTTCCTATAAAACTTCATTTACAAAAACAGATGCAGGATCAGATTCAGACTATAGTCTACTTGGCCAATCCCAGATTCTAAAACACTGTCACACACACACTAAACTGTCAAATGAAATGAACTACCCCCACTCCTGGCATCAAGTGAGGAGGATAAGGGACTTCCCAATGGGGCACCCAGAAATTGTCAGAACCAAGAATAACAGCCTTTACCCAATTCTCTGAAAAAAATGCCCAAATGAAAAAAGGGATTACCATATTAAAAGAAAAATACAGCCAAAGAATTTCCTTAACAATCAGCTAAGTTCTTGAATCTGAGCCAGGGAACACACAGGGCTCCAGTTTGGAGTCTGGGGAACTGAAATATTTCACAAAAGGAGCTGTGAAGAGAACAAGGAGAAGCCATGTCCCCATTCACCTCTGGACAAGGGCTGGCGCAGAGGAATAAGGGCCAGTTTCCAATTCACTGTCTGGACTTCCATTCTCTCATGAAATATTGATTGCCACCTCCCTAAAAATGGTAAGAATTGATTCTGTTACAGAAGTCAACAGACTCTGTGGTATCTTTAGCAAATGCAGTGGGAGCCCTCTGAGTTCCAGGAGAGAAAGAAGACCATAAAAAGGACAGGACAGAGGGAGGGGGAAAGAATCCAAAGTGGAAAAACACCGAAACAAAATAAGGGGTAACTATGGCAGTATGAGTATGCATATACGTGACAGACTCCAGAGGATGCTCAGGCTCTGTGCTATCTGATTCACTCTTGGACATGCTAGCGTCTTAGTCAGCGGCCTCTGACAATCTTGTTGCCTGAGAAGAGCAGGCATGAGTCACACGGAGTACTGAGCTACCTCCCTCCCTGGCCACTGTGTGTCCTCAGAGACTCCCCAGACCCTCCTCACTTAAATAAGTACAGATTCATTGCACACCAGGCCAAATTCTCAGAGCAGAGCCTAAAGAAAGGGACTTGGACATGCAAGGCCCAGTCTCCTCACCCCTCGAGTGACCCTGCTCTGAACCTCAGGATCAAGCATGATGCTGGCCTTCCTGCCCCATCAGCAGTTCAGCCGTAGGAAGACCCTCTGCAAGCAACGCAGCTGGCATGCAGCACAGCCCTCGGGCCACTTCAAACAGGTCTATGGGGGCCGCTGGCCTGAAGGTGGCCAGGGACCAACCCAGACTTGAGGGGAGGAAGAAAACCACCTCAAGCTTGGAACAAGGCTGTCTCCAAATATTTACCTGGTGCCGGGCATCAGGAAAAGCACCCATAGGAAACCCTGCTGCCTCAGCAGCGCTTTGAGTTACCACAGAACCACTGTAGCCCTGGCAATGCTGCAAGTTCTTCCAAACTCCACAGCCTCTGGCTGAGAGGTGGCAGCCAGCCTGCTGCTCACTCTCTGTACATCACAGAGGGAGCAGGAGCTCGGGGAGGAGACCTGGTGCCTTCCGGCCTCCACTATCCCAGGAGCAATGGGTCTGCCCTTCCCCAGAGCACATGGCTCTGAAATCCCACTCACTCAGAACACTGTTGTTGAGTACCTACTGCCCTGATAGGTGAATGACACAAATGGAGCTGTCTGTGGCAGCTGAGGCAGGAGGATCACTTGAGCTCAGGAGTTAGAAACCAGCCTGGCCATCACAGGAGACCATATCTCAAAGTGCATAACAACATAAATAAATGTGACAATGACCCATGGTGATAAAGAGATAAGGCGGGAAAACACTGGGATGTGATATTAAAATGAGAGATGAGGTGGGGGGGGGCGTCAGACGGAAGGACAGAGAAGTGGGCCCTGTGAGGAATGAAAGAAAATGCCCCGGCGGAAAGGAAAAGGCCCCAGGGAACTGAGCCTGGAGGGTGGTTGAGAAGAGGGGTGAGGTGCAGAGTGGGCAAGTGAGCAGCCAGAGGAAAGGGAGGCTCCATTCAGTCAGGGTGGCCCTAATAAGGAGTTGAAATCTCTTGTAAAAGCAATGGGGAATCCACAAAGGCTTCACACAGAATGAGGCTGACACCACCTGAGGTAATCAGCACAGCTCTAAAAGCAGCTGTAAGGAACATGACTTTCTTTGCCTACCTTGCTCAGTACCACCCCAGTCTTCTTGGCCCATGCTCCGGTCTAAAAAAAACCAAAGAGCTCACTTTTTACTTTCTCTCCTCTCCAGTCCCATATCTCTCTGTGTTTCTCTAAACTGCACTGACAAAATGTTGCCACTGGATAACAATTTAAAAAGTATTCCGCACACATGGCCGGTGGCACATATTAAACACATTTGGAAATAGTTTGCGTCCAAAGCTGAACTAGTTTGCCCTCAAAGCTGCTTTCCATTAAAATGTTTACATGTATGCTCCCCCAACTTCCTGGGGCTGTGTTCCCATCCCATACTGATGACGGCCCCATCCAGGGTCTCTAAGAAAGGGAACTTTCAATTCTAGGACAGAAGCACAGAAAGGGACAGCAGCTGGGGGAAAGGACAGGTATGCAGGGGATCCCCCTCCTCCGGCATACTGGGGGAGCAGGCTGGGGCCACCCATAAGCCTTCTCCAAATGTCCTCCAGAGCCTCAACACACAGCAGCAAAGTGAGTACACACGTGTCTACTTGGCAGAGAGAAGCAAAAGAGCTCTTTGGTCCCAAGCCCAGAAACATCTCCAGCAATTGCAAGCCAAGCAACTCCTAGCCATGAAGACCTGACAAGGGCTCCAAAAGGGGGAGGAAGTGCAGACTCAGAGCTCCAGTGCTGAAGCTCAGGCAGCGCTTAACCAGACACTGCAGGGGCCACCGAGACCAAGCCTACGCTCATTCAATGTGGGTGCACGCAGCTGTGTTTGCAGTTCCAAGCAACACATCTGCCTGCCCTTCCCTGTGGCCAAGATGTGGACACTTGATCGGTGAGGGGAGGCAGACACACAACCAAAGGTCCTACCCTGGCTGTGCAATGGGAAAGAGGCAGATCCCTGAAAGAAATGCTGGTTGCTGCTCCCAGAAAAGGAGCTGGGTCATTATGTGACGACAACAGCACAGGTCCACGGTACCTTCCACTTAGTTTAAGTGTTTAGACTGCCATATTTAGGAAAAACCATGGCAATGCCAAGGGAATTCAGGACACTGAGTGGGACTGGGCCCACATCATGAGCCACCAGATTGGTCACTGGGCCCATGCATGTCTTGGGTAGCCACACTAACTTCATCACATTATCCTTACCCGGCCCAGAGAGGCTGAGCCACAGCCTCACGTGATGAGGTGCCACTGGGAATGATTTTCCTTCCCAGATTCTAACTTGTTTGATTCCTGTTTTGCCTTCGCTGAGTTTCCCTGACCTGTTTTGTTCGTGTTGTCCCTATCCCTATGATGACAATGCCAGGCAAGCTCACATCCCATCTGCTGCCTACTGTACCCATGACCTCACATGCCGAGTGAACTGGTGGTAGGACTTGTTAGCCTATGTGCTAGCTCCTTCCAAACCAAGCCTCCTGACAAGCCACATAGACTCTCACAAAAACAAGGGGACAAAAGAGAAAGGGCTGGAACTGGAAGAGATATTTTTCTCTCCCTACTTCTAACTATCAGCAAAAAAAGACGAAAAAAAAAAGCAGTTTAGTCAGTGGAAACTGGGCTTTTGTGTGGGTGTCTGCAATTTAATATCCTTTCATTTCCGATTCCATTTCAAAAAGCCACATCGTTCAATTCTAAATTTTTAAGGACACTTTTTTGGAGCACTTGCAACCCATGTCAAACAGCAAGCTGCTGGCTACAGAGCTAGACTCCCAGAGGCAACAGGAGCTAGGTCCAAAACCCTCTGCACATCTCCTCTACTGGGATCCTCCACTTCTTGCTTGGATGTGCCAGGAATGACTTGAGCTCATCCACACTTTAGCTTAAAATCTGAACGGAATATCCCTGGGCCAGAAGCAGTTGCATGGTATACAGCCACACATTGCAAACACAGAATTACTCTGTGGGGAAAGCACACGTACCAGGCGGGCCAGAGCGCTGCCTACAGATGACCCCGGCACAAGGCTGGCTGCCATTCAAGTGCTCAGTGAAGCTCAAAGTCCCACGTGTGGCCACAGACTGTGCTATTCTGGCAGCCTCCTTCTCCTTAGACTACCACATCCTGCACACCTTTCTAGCAGCATTCCTAAACAGACGCTCCCGTCTTGTTCAGCCTATTTAAGGCCAAGCTGTCCCGTCACAAGAAGAGGTCAGGTTGCATCCCTGCAAATGGGCTGGGGTACTTGGGGAACTGCACCCTGGCTGTCTTATGAGGCTGGGGCAATTAGGTGCCATTGTGCAGCCTCAGACAGGCTCCTTATATTGTTCTCTGAGCCTTATTTCTTCCTCCACAGAATGGAGATAAAATAGCTGCCTCACAGATGGTTCAAGATAAAGGCAGAGCCTGGCCCAATGTTCTTGTGACCAAAAAATACATTTTGAAAGATGAGTTGTTGCTAGAAATTCCACAGCTACCCAACAGATGTAACACACCACTGTGACTTCGCAAAGAGCTCTCAAGCCTCTTCAGCTTGCGTCTGACTATATAGCCTCAGACAGGTAAAGGAAATATGCTTCTGGAAGGGTGGAAATGTCTTGACCATGGTTTGCTGGAAGGCTGACAGTGAAGGAGCCTGAGATGGGGCAACAGCCTGGTGCTGTTAAAAAAAATCCAGAATCCTAGTGCCCAAACTGTACACAGAGCTATTTCCACTGACAGACAGCCTGTCAAATGCCACACCTGTTTATCTTTAAGACCAACAGTGAGGCAAAGCAAGCAGACAGCTGATGAGGAAAACTTCCTCTCTGTCCACGGTCGTTTCCTGCACTGGCAACAAGATCCCAGCTAACCTGATTCTTCCTCCATCCGAAGTCTAGAAAACTGGAAGGACATGAAACAGCTACAAAAAGCAATCTTAGTGTACCTGCCATACAATAAACTCACCTCTGTAATCAATGTGACAAGCAGGAGCAATTTTTGATGATCCAGCGGACTAGATTTAATCTCATGTATGAAGATTTTGCTAAATGAATCAACAGAGCAAAAATGTCTACGAGGAGAATATTCAGATAGAAAGTGTTTTTTCCTTTGGTAATGTTGAGGATTGAAACCAGAGCCTGAGTTACAGCCCTAGCCCTGAAAGCATTTTCAAATACAACATTTCCTAAATTGAGCTATCAGTTGTACCACCCCCAACACACACACAGTTGCACACGCAGAGAATTATAACTGGAGAAAATGCTCCAGTCTACTCCCCTTGGCAGGTGAGCCACAAACACATTAACGTACTAAAGGTTCTGAGAAGCTCTGCAGAGAAGAAATCCATTAGCTTTGAGTCAACCATTTCCTTTCTGCCTATGAAATCACCAATAACCCCACAGAGACTCTTAATTTAGTAGACCCGGTTTGTTTTCAAAGCAGCTGTTTACACAATAAGGATGGCTCATTCCAAAACTCAGCACATTGTGCATCTATGTGAAGGAGCCATGATATATCTGTGGAAATGAACAAACTTTATCAGATACCTCCACATCACGAGTGGGTGGAAGACTCAATTTTCACTACAGAAACCTGGCACTTTACTTTATAAACGTGCGAGATGCTATTTTTAAACTTTCTAATCACACAGCAAGCTTCTTCCAGAAGCTTCCCTGAGCCCCTTCTCTCCCTTACACAGTTCCCTGGGGCACAGACCCAGCTGGTCTAGGAGATGCAGCACTTTCCTTGGGCACCCCAGGCAATCAGAGCTCAGGTCCCTCTGCCATCTCTGGGTCAGGCCAAGAGTCTGGCTTGGTTGGGGTGCCTGAGAACTCAGTCCAGTAGATTAGCTAGTGGTGGGCTGCCCACACTCATGGAAGACACTGAGTGTGCACTCACCTCATGGTCAATTTTGATAAGTGCAATGTCTGCCTTTTCATCCACATCTTTGATTTTGGCTTCATATGTGGCTCCACTCTTCAGTTCAACTTTGACCCGGTGTTTATTGGTCACCACATGGGCATTCGTCACAATCAGTCCGTCTTCTGACACGATGAACCCAGATCCACTAGCCACTGGGACTTCCCTCTTAGAAAAAGGCAGCCTGGAACCCAAAGGGACAGCACTGTGAAGCCTGAAACACCTTACAACGACACTTCAACACATGAGAGTAATGTTTTGCAGGAGCAATGCGCATCCGTACTTGCTTCCTTACGTGCTGGGTCTAACATTTAAAAAACTAAACATTGCATCAACTTTGGCAGTGCATTAAAAAATCCCACTTAAAAAATATTCTTAGAGATTCTTTAGAGCCAGAAGTTCTTAAAACATCTGAAGGGTCAAGAGTGTAGATTTAAGTACTCCAATGGAAAAACATACTAAGGCAGAAATCTTTATTGCAATATGGGAATCTATTCAGTGACACTTTGACACTTTAATGTGTCTCAAAAAAATAGTTTTGCTAATGAGAGCATTTATCACTAAAAGCTGTGTAAGTTATAGAAAAAAAAGGAACCCCCTCTTTACTTGCGAAACAACTCGATGTGAACCACAGCAGGAGCAATCTTCTCTACCACGTCAGCAATAAAGTTGTATTTATGGCGCAAACTGTTGGGATCTTCCTGCCCTGAGAACAAAAGCAAATAGACATTTAATGATACTGACTTCTGTGCCACGTTCACCTGGAGAAAGTTACGGGTTAGTGGAGCCAAAATGCACTGTAGCAAAAAGATACACCCTCACACTCACATGTGCACACATAAACATGCCCACATACATGCATGTAGACTCCCACAAACACATCCATACTTATACAGGCATATACACGTGTGCACTTACCCACAAACTCACACACACATGCATACCATCACATACACTCACATCTCCTTCAGTGTGAAGGAAACAGCCATTCCACAGGCTGAGTAATGCTGGGACACTTCCAAGCCCTCTTGTGACCCATCACAGCTGCACAGCCACCGGCTCGGCCAGCAGCCCCAGAGCATCTGTAGATTGTTTCTTGGTTCCTGCCACAGCTGTACCACCAGGAACTGTGGTAACCTGACTCAGTGCCACTGGACCCAGGGACCTCCTGGGGCCAGCCTGCAGCTCCCACACTTTCCGCTTTCTGGTTAGTTCCATTCGCAGTGAGGGAGCATCTACAAATGAAAGGCCCTTTCTTTTTTTTTTTTTTTTTTGAAAGACAATAAAACAAAAGGGGGCAGTACAGAGCAGATCAGAAGAGGACAACATAGGCAACACAGTACTTTACATTAAGTCAACTGGACATCAACAGTAGCTAACACCGTATCTCTTACTCTGCTATAGTTGAGCATAGTTTCAAATACAATTTCCAGCCTGGCTCCTCTAAGCTGTTTTATCTCAAGGCTGAAATCTGATCTCTTTGCATAGCACGATGTTCTCAGGTTCAAAGATCTACAATTACTAGGGAAAATAAACTAACTTGACAAACTCACAATAGCATAATTTATTATTTCTGCTTTCAAATCACTTTCACCTGCTACCTCATTTTAATTTTTCCTACTCTTTAGAAGGGGAGAATCAGGTATTCTTCCCATATTTGGGGAAACTGAGGCTCACAGACTTTGAGTAACTTCTTTGAGGACACTAAATCATAACAAAGATCACAAATAGCAACGAAAGCACCAAATTTACAACTTTTCCTCTTCAGTACTTGCTCCGCTTGTGTGTGTTAGCCTCCAGGGTCTGCAAATAACTGTCATGAACTGGTGCGTCTCCCTGACCACTTCAATGGGAGATTTAAATAGGGTGTGGAAACATTGCTTCAAACACAGATTGTGGCAACATCAACCAGAGACAGCCATCAACAAACCCTTACCCGCTTCTCAGCTCCACTTTTTTTTAGCAAGAGCCCAGCAGAGGTTTAATTCTAAAAAGGCCAACAATCCTCAGGGGGCATGGCATTCCCGAGACTCTCGAGAAAAGCACAGCCGCTAGAGTCCTGCTAAGTATCACTGACTCACTTCCTCTTTCTGACTTCCCAACGTAGGAACGGGAAAATCCACTCCCATCAGGGGTAAAGCTGAATGTGAGATTTTCTAGCTCAAATGAAAAGTAGGTGTTTTCTCACAAGCTAGAAAAGGCGCTCCAGGAGCTATAGACCAGGAAAGCTTACAAAGCAGATCTGCCTGGGCACTCAAAGGCCTGACGTCCATCCTCAGTCTGTGGGGCGGCTTCCACTTCCCCACCTACAGAATGGGGCTGCTGCCTCCAGAACAGGCTGAAGCACCGACTCTAGCTGTGACTCTGATCCAATCTCCGTCTCTTCCTCTCACCTTAGCAGGCTGCACAAGACAAACAGCACACGGGACCCGGGCTAGGTGCAGGGCTCTGCAGTTCTGCAGATGAGCAAAGGAAAAGGAAGAGCAGTACAAGAACAGACAGAGTTGAAAAGCCAGGTGATAAGCCTTAACTGTGCAGGTCTGATGAAAAGAGGACCCCCAACCTCCACTGACATCACTTAGTGGCCAGCGGTCACGGGGAAACAAAACAGCAAAAACTGAACACAATGAGCTTCAGCTAGTAATTGTTCAAAGATGGACAAAAAAAAAAAAAAAATGGACAGAATGTCAAACAAGAAGAAATGCTTGGCTTCTCTCAATGCAATTTCAGAATGAGGATTTTAAGTGTCTCTAAGCAGCCTGCCTAGTGTCAGATTCCTGTTCCATTTAACAGGGCTTGTCTCCCAAACCAGAGGGACTTGCTGTGGCCTCTGGTACCAGATACCCCCGCAGGCCCCATTGGCTCTGATCTCAAATGTGGTCAACTGTCCTCTTTGCAGCAGAGTCAGTCCAGGTGGAAATGTCCCATTGGTGGTCCCACACTAGCTGTATGGCAGCCTGCTACCCACTATCCAAGGATTGGGGGTGGGGAATCAAAGCTGCAGCAGCCAGAGCACTCAGCAAGTGAGAGAATCAAGCACAGACTCTGGCCTCAGCTGTGTGGCCTCAGCTTAGTCCCATGTCTCTATGGTAAGATGACAAGACCACCTACCTCGGTGTTTGCTATGCTCATTTTATGGGCTACTGCCTGGGAAGTGCTTGCCCAGACAAGACATATAGTTTAGAAAGAAAAAAAGGAAAAAGACTGGCAAGGATGCTGCTCAGGAGGAGGCCGCTGGCAGCTCTCAGTGTTTTGATATAGCAGCAGGATTACGGAGAGGGAGAGCTCAGGCACCACCCTGGCAAATCCGTCTCCTCTTAACAACAGCACCACCACGGCCACCCCCGCAGAGGAAGGATTACAGGGAGGTTCCAAGACAGGCCAGGTTTTCCTGGCCTAAGCCTGCACCTGTGCTCCCCAGCTCACAAGGTCACGGCACAGCCACTGCAGAAGAGGGAATGGTGTTAGGTCAGCAGATAACCAGGCTGGAACTGCAGCCCAGCTGAGCTCTCACTCTGATGAGCAGCCAATACAAGGAGGCAGATCTGGCGGCTCTCTGCTTTGTTCACTTGGGCTAGAACTGATGCAAAGGGTCTCTGAGACTGGGAAGTCCCCTGCAGGGTCAAAGCCTAGCCCTTCTGCTTCTTTACCATACAGAACTGAAAGCTGAAACTAACATGTTTCAGAAGACCTGTTGCAGTGAAGATGGAAATTGCAAAGTTGCTCACATCCCATACGAAGACAACAAATGATTCATTTTTCCTCTTTATAAACTAAACAAACATACAACTTCATAAATATGGCTTGCTTGGATCCCATCATCTCTGGGGATTTACATGGAATACTTCTTAACCACTTCAACAACTGCCTTCCAGAAGAAAGGAAATACACAGCATGGAAAAGTTTCAACAATGACTACCCATTATGGAGCATTTCCTAAGAACAAGCCACTAAGCGCGGCCACTGCTCAGTATCCTTGGAGGACTGGCTGGCTGCAGAACGCTCTACACACAGCTCAAAACTGTTCTGTGAAAGGGCACAGTATTTGCATGCAACTTACACAACCCTCCCATATCCTGTAAATCATCTCTAGATCATTAATATCTAACATAATGATAATGTATGTAAAGAGTTGTTACACTGTACTGCCTAGGGGACAGTGACAAAAGTCTGGGCATGTTCAGTACTGATGCCATTTTCTTTTCCATATTTCATATCACTTTAGTATATATTACATGTGTTATAAGAGATGCATTTTCAATCTGTGGTTGGTGGAATCTATGGATAAACAAGCTGTAAATACACAGCACTGTCTGTACCTGGCATATATTAACATATTTCAGAAGAACTATGAAGAAGAAAATCACTAGGCAGCAGGCACCAAGGGACAGATTTTATTATCTGTGTTTCTTTCAAAAGCACAGGCACAAAATTGGGTTGGTTGCTTCACATCATCAAAATATGTGTTTGTTTCATCTTTAAGGGAAAAAATGTCAGGTAAAGATTAGACCTGAGGGAGGAAGAAGAGGACAGTTGGCCCTGCTGTCCTAATGCCAGCTCTTCAATGCGCCCCCAAGGCGCCACAGAACATCGCAGCAAGCACAGGATCTTCCACCTTTTTAGGGGAAACACACTCACTGGACACCCTGTAAACTAGCTCCAGTTTCCTCAGGTTCGAAGTCAGATGGCATGCTATTCCTTTTGATGATTCCATACCTTTGTGAAGCTGCATTTCCAGAAACTACCGCGATAAAGTGAACACACTGCTCAAAAATCAATGTCGAATTAAAAATCAAGGTGACAGTGTCCAATATAATCCCAAGAATTCGAAGGTCATTTAGCACCCAATGGGCACACACATTGCATCCATAGGGAATCGTGGTTATTGGAAAATGAAGTTAATTTTTTTCCTGTTTCACAACACTTACTAAGTTTTGGGGCCTAACTACTTGACAAATGGAACTCTGGGGTACTTTTCTGGCCTACAGGTGCCATAAAAAATTACTAAGGGTGCTATAAAGCACAAAGGTTTGGGAACCTCTGTCTGATGTTTCATGGGCCCTCTCCAGTGACTAAGGCTGAACCCTGCACGGATGCAGCAGTTGAGAGCAGGCAGATTTTCAGCAGAGCTCAACAAAGTTCTGCTTGTCGCTCTGGGGTATCCTAGAAAAGTGATCACAAGCTTTTGGAAATTTTGTGGAAATGAAGTAGTTAACTTGTAGTTGGCTGAGCCCATAGGCTCCCCTGGTACACAGCAGCTATTTTCCTCAGTGTGGGCTACTCAGAGGAGAAAGCACAGCTGGAGAATCACTTTGTTTGATTTAAATGAGATGCATTTACATGCCCTGCAGTCACTGTATCTGTAGTTCAGTGACTGCCCTTAATCCTCATACAGATATAGTTTCAGGACACGCCTGCCACCCACTGGTATGACAGTTCCAAGGGTACTGTGTTGGTGGCAGGGAAATATAAAAGACTGAATTAATCAAAATACTATAAATAATAATAAAAATAATCATGAATAATTCTTTGTTTCTGTAGGAAAATCATTACCATATAAAAAAGTGATCAGAGCTGACAACCAGAAAGCATAGGAGGTAAAGAAGGAGTTTTAAAAGTGCAGGTGAGCTGGGCATGGTAGCAACACCTCCATAATCTCAGCACAGAGGCCAAGGCAGGAGGATCACCTCAAATTCAAGGCCATCTTGGGCTACATAGTGAGTTCAAGACCAGCCTGAACTGAGTAATGAAAGCCTGTCTCAAAAAAAAACCCCTCAAAAATAAAAAGTGAAGGTGTATCTGGCAGTTAATTAATATCATATTTTTCTGGGTGCTGTGGGTTTATGGGATTTGCTTTTTGAAATTTTAACTTTTTAAATTGTTTTTTATTTTACGGAAAAAAGGTAAAACAAAATTTCATAACAAAATAATAGGAGAATTAAAAATAGTTAATACATTACATGCCATTATCTTTAAAGTAGTTGCTCAAGGTATAAGATATGGGCATAAAAATTTCCCTAATCGCCAGGCATGGTGGTGCACCCCTGTAATCCCAGCACTTGGGAGGCTGAGCCAGGAAGATTGTTGCAAGTTCAAGACCAGCCTGGGCTACAAAGTGAGCTCAAGGCTAGCCTGAACTGCATAGCAAGACCCTGTCTCAAAATATAAATAAATAAATAAATAAATAATCCAAATCATTTGTTAAAAGTTTCTCTAATTAATACTAACACAAACCTTCCTTTTTAATGAATTAGGAGATACTAATAGTATAATTGCCTTGCATTTTTTCTCTTTTATCTAGTGTCCTTTCCTCTTTCACCCACCCTTCTAAAATGTACAATAGATACTGTAAAACAGCATTTTAACTTTTAACTTTTTCTTTTTTTTAATCTAATTCACACTTAACGTTGCATATGTAATTTTGAGTTTTCTTTAAGAATCTCTTGAATTGTGTAAGTCTCAGATCCCATGAACTTGGACCTGTCAATGGAAAATCCCTATACCTGCTCCAGTAGCAGATTGCATTCCCTCCCCGTATCTGAACATGGCTGGCTCCCAGTATGACAGGACATGGTACTTCTTTATTGCACATTTACTATTTACTATGTGTCAAACACAATGCCGGGCACAAATGTGACCTCTAATTTTTCCTGCAAGTCTACAGGGTGGATTTTATGCTCACCCTACAGAAAGATGGAAAAATAGAAGGTTGGAGAAGGAATGTACGTTGCTCAAGACCGCAGAACTGGAAGCCGCAGAGGCAAGAGGACAACCCATCCATCTGGGCCTCTGGAGCTGGAGCTCTTTGCTCTGCATCTGTGGCCTCTCTTCCTGACCCCAGCCTTTCAGCCCCCTGCAGCCCACACCATTGTGGGAGCATAGTTCATTCTTCTAGGCCAAGAGATCAGGACCAGGATGTGGAATTAACAACCCAACCTTCCCTTCCGGCAAGAACAACCCCACCATCCAATTGCTCAGCAGAGCTGATAAGTACAGCTAATTTGGAAAACAAAACGCAGTGTATTTGAAGGAAAAGAAATGAATCCTCCTTTCTTCACAGGGAACAGCATGTTCCCAAAATTCAAATCAGCTGCAAGAACAGATTGATCAAATCCATGGCATTTTAATGAACTGTCCCACATTCAGGACAAGCTTCATCATTTGCAAAGCCCAGGGCAAAATAAAAAGTTTTGTTCAAAAATTTATTGCAAATCTCAAGCACAGAATTAAGACAGGTGGAACCTTTCTAAACATGGGGTCTTGTGTGACTGCACAGGTCTATGAGCATGGAGCCCACTCTAGCTGAGTTTCAAATTCTTTTGATTTAAAACTCCAAAATAAGTACTGAAAAGCATCACGCATTGCTCAGAAATTGCTAGAGGTGTAGCCTACTCTGTAGACTCCAAAACCCCACAACCGTCCATGTGCAGGAGCTGACAGGGCACACATCCGCAGGCAAATAAGGTGCCCAACCTCTGTCATCTGTAAATACGGGGTCAGTGCATGTCAGACCAACCCAGACTGTGCCACCTCAGGTAGGCCCATTAGGCTGGGGATTCCTCAATTTCAAAAGGAAGGGCTCCACCAGGTGCCCTGTAAGCTCACTCCTGGCCCTCAAATTACTTGGGATTTTCCCACTAAATTTCAAATTCACCTCCCAGCACAGGCATTTGTATCTGACAGACTACCATGAAGAGTACAGGCCAGTTCTAACAGCTACTGAGATTCAGAAGCAAGCCCAGCAGTGAAGAAAGTCAGCAAAACCTAGAGCTGGATCAAATTAGGGTACGCTCAGGAGGAGGCCAGGACAAACTAGGGTACCAGGCAGATATGTGAGGACAGCTCATCGTCCTCTCTCGCTCTCCTACTTCCCACTCAGTGTGGCTTCCTCCTGCCACGCAGGCCTGGCCATCAGCAGTAAAAGCAACGTATTTCAAAGTCAAGGGCACCAAACGCCTAGTGCAGAGGCTGCAAACTAAGGCTGAGGGGAAACATGCCCATTTACACTTGAAGAGCCAACAGGCCACCTTGACCATCTGAGGACAAGGAGAAGTAACCCACTTTAGATATTGCCTGCTGCGGCCTCCACTGTTTTGGTCCCAGTCTTTACAGGAGCCTGGGAAAATCTCCCCTGGCCTCCTCCAGACATGACCCCTCTTACTGGCAAGGAAACTGTAAATAATGAAGGCAAACACGCAGGCCCCCAGTGGAGTGCTAAGGAAACTGAGAATGATCTTTGGGAATGATCCAGTGTATAACAGGGTAGCACATGACCCTCATCTACCATTCACACCTTCCCATGGCCAATACCCCAGGCAGCAGGCGCTGTGTGTGGTGCAGCCTCCAGAGTCCCAGCAGCCTCCTACAGGTCTCAAATGCAGTGACCTTCCCACCACTGAAGCTCCTGCCATGGGCAAGTGCCTGCGGGAGGCATCCCCTTTCTCAGTTTTGGTGGTGCAAGAGTCATGTTGTAACATCTTTTAGAATTCCCCTCGATCTCTAATATGGCCAAGTGGCCTAGCTACTTAATAAACCCAGGCCCAGATCCAAAGAGGACCTTCAGGAATAAAAACAATCCTTCTCCAGGAACCCTATCTTCAAGTGTTCATCTGTCTGTTGTTCTCAGTCTAGCACCTCAACAGGGGCCCAGGGGACAACAACGGCAGTCAGTATGGATGCAAAGCTCAGCCAGCTCCCCACTGCTCCTCCCACTCCCCAGCACCCCAAACCAAAGGCCCCCAGCCCACTGGCACTTTAGATGGAGCAGAGTGTACATGAACAGAGACACATAACAGAGCAAAGATGAGAAGCTGCAGGCCCAGGTAAATTGATACAAATGCCTTCTGGCTCCCCCTGGGGTGGCAGAAAAAAGGATCTAGGATACAGATTTTTCTCCAACCCCCCATTACCACCCCCATACTAGGAGTTGAATCAAGTTCCCAGCTTTACAAGCTTTGTATTTATCTTGGAGACAGGGTCTTACTAAGTCACCAAGTTGCTTGTATTGGGCTCAGACTTAACAATCCTCTTGCCTCAGCTTCCCAGCCCCTCTGTGATGACACGTGTGTGCCATCATTCCTCAGGAATACTACTGATCTTCACAGTGACCACCCTGGGTTCTTTCTGAGTCAGGATGGAATTCAAGACCAGCACTCTGGACAAACACAGGCACCTGAGGCTCAAGCGGCACACCTGTCCTCAGTACAGGTTTCCTGTCAAGACCAGGCAGCAGGCAGTTAATGAACCCAACACCTACCGCTGGGGCGGGGTGCCTATCTGCAAGGAGGAAGGGGAGATGATCTTTTCCTAAGACAAACTTCCTCTGTGAGGCTTCTTGCTGAATTTGAGAACAACCTGAGAAGCACAAGGGAGAAGGCCAGACCAGCTGGGTGGGGAGACAGAGGCAGAAGCTGCATTGAAAGCAGCACAGACTGCACGGAAACTCACAATTTCTCCTTTTTCCATGAACCTGAACTACTCTCTTCCCTGAGAGTCTGGGGGAAATCAACCCAAACAGTTTCCTACCAGCTAACAAGGCAGAAAGCACAAAGGGCTGGGGCCTCCTGCTTGCAAGAGAGTTTAGCTGGAGGAAAAGACAAAAAAAAAAAGACATAACCCCTTGAGTGTAGCAAAGATGTCTCTCAAGACTTACTTGCTTCATGATTTTGGTCTGAGTGGCTGCATTCTCTCTGTCCTGCTCCGTTACATACCAAGGAAACTTGTCGGCAAGGGCCAGAGTCAGGCCCAGAGCTGGTCTGAAGCACTGAGATAGAGGAAACAGAAGTGATCCCTTGCACATTCCAGGAAACCAAACCCCAATTCTAATCAGTGCTACAGCTGCAAATTCCAGGGCATAGAGGAGCCTAGGCAGAGAGGTTTCCCAAACCTTGCAGAGAAAATGCACAGGAAAGACAGAGCCATCCCAGAGCTGGGGACTAACGCAGCCAGTTGAGGTCTAAAACAAATCTCAAGATCCTATTCAGACTGAAGAAAGAATGAAACAGGTAAGACAATGGCCTTCAGAAATACACTGAATTCATGAGTAGTACCATTTTTTTCTAAGATTACAAATTGAATGATGCTTAGAATAAAGAAATAAAATCCAGGCAGGTTTTGTATGACCTCTTTCTTTTCTTGTAATGAATAAAGACGGAAGAGGCAGTAGAGCCCAGGGCCTGGCCTTGATTTCCAGCCCATACTGGTACTTCCAAGCGCTGGCAGCCCCTCTCTTTCCGGGATAGTCTCCCAGACAGCTCTGAGTGGGAAAAGCTCGCTGGATGCCAGGCCTCAGGCTACAGTGCCCAAGGTGGTGCTTTGAGCAGTAACTATTTGCAGTGGCTGGACCAAGGCTGCCGTGAATGGTGCCTGGAAACGACTTGCAGTAGGTGAAGAGAAGAAGTTAGATTATCCAAACGAGTCTAAGATACTCCCCTGCAAATAGGCTGCATGGGGACCCCAGTTTGAGGGCATGTGGCCAGCTGGCTGCAAGCCCCTAACTGTGCTGTGACTCACAAGCTCAGCCTCGTTCTGTAGCTTTAGCTTTACTGGGAAAATGTGCCTTTTCCAGAAAAAAGGTGTCTATGTTTAAAGGTTCCTATTTCTGAAAAATTACTTCTCAGTCTCTGCGGCAAAAAATTAAACAAAACAATGACAGCAATCCATACTTTTACACCCATGTTTTGGTCTGGTCAGTGCCCTTGTATTTCATCATCTTTTCTGGCCTATTTTTTTTTTTAATAGAGAAGTTTTTAATCAATTCCACTGCACGATTTTTTTTCCAGAAGTCTCTAACTGCCCAAGATGATGTACCTATTATTATCTGCAGGGAAATAGCTGACAGCTCAGTCCACAATGTCACCACAAACTTTCTTCTAAGAAGCATCTGTCTCCAGTCCTGACCTTTGCAGCTTTCTCAGCTGGGCTTTCTTCCCGCTGCGATTTCTCTGGCTGTTTTGTCTGGGGCTGTCAGGGCCCTGCAGCCTCTGTCACACAGCTGGGAAGCAAAGTCATGCAGGCTACCCTTACCAAGCCTAGGGTGGGCAAACAGCCAAGCCTAGAACACAGGGAGAGAGATGCTGAACAAGCCCATTTATCCAGGAATCAGAAGATCAGAGCAATACCCAACATTCATTTGCTAATGAGCTCGTATCCTAGGGAACAGAGGACAACTAGGAGAATTTGTAAACCTGAAACAGAGGAGGCTAGAAAGAAACAGCCTCAACTAAGAAGTGAAAAGTGGATTCAGGACTTAAGACAAGCCACTTCCCCTTTCTGGGTTTCAGGTACCTTGTCTGTTAGATGGGCATCAGGGACTTACACCATTTCCAACATCCTTTCCAGCTCCAAAAAATTTCATAGGAGCTACTTAACACCTGCAAAATATGTTTCCTGATGTTTTCTTTTTAGTGCACAATTCCCACCTGTATAGCACACTTTTATTTTTAATGCCAGCTTCCTGCAACATGTGCTCCACTTTGTTCCAACAGAGCCATCAGTGCTGTGTCAGCAGTTTCAGTTTTCAAAGTGACTTTCAGGACTGGGATTAGGATTCCCCAGAAGGAGAGACTGGGTCTTCCTATAACCACATAACGGAGTATTTTTTTGGTCATAAAATAAAATTAAGTACTGACACATGTTAAAATGTGGGTGAACTTTGAAAACAGTATGCTAAGTGACAGAAGCCAGTCACAAAGGTTTACATACTGCAGGATTCCACTTCCAGGCATGTCCAGAATAGGCAAATTCACGGAAACACAAAATGGATTGGTGGCTGGGTAGGGCCAGGCAAAGGGAAATACAGGGTGATTGCTAACAGGCATCGGGTTTCTTTTGGGGGTGATTAGAATGTCCTCAGATTAGTGACAGTAAGTGTACAACTCTGAACATATAGAAACTTTAAAAGGATACATTTCACATGTAAATTATCTCAGTGAAGTTATTTTAAAACAGAAAAATAATGTCCCTTGTTTCTTTTTACTCTAATGTAACTACTGTTCTTGAATGTTGATCTTATATATGCAGCCTACAGTATACTTCTATGTGTACATAACACTTGAACATTCTTCACTTATCAAGTGGCAGTCTGGTCCCCCCTCCACCACGGACAGAGCGAGCATCCAGGGTTCCCTGTGGTAGTTCCTGAACTGGGTATCCAGGGACTCAGTTCTCTGTCAGTCCTGACTGGTGACCTCGGACTTTCACGTCCTCTTGCTTGTTCCAGGCTCCTCACCCAAAATACAACTTGGACCAAATGACCTGGCAGCAGGGGCCCTTCTAGGCCAGACGTCCTGTGATCACAACTCATCCCAGTCCTGGGTAGAAGCCAATTTTAATAAGACCCACAGGGTCATCTATCAACTGAGCAGAATGATGTTTGGAACCATTGTCCTCCTGAAGGATTTCTTTTAGTGGAATTTCTTTACGATATTCAGTGACTTCAGAGGCTGAATTTCTATAGCAGTTGGCAACAACTATAGCAGGATAGCAACAAGCGGTTGTTATAACCCTTCTAGAAAATAACTCTTCTATCCAGTCACTGCACATGTTAGTATCTATCCTAAGAGAATAGATCCTAACCCAAGACACAGAAATAGCCATAAACAGCTCATTGCAGTACTGTTTGCAGTAACAGCGACAGCTCAAATGAACTTGACAAGGGGAATTATTAATCAAATGGTGGCCGTGTTTGGAACAGAAATGAGGGGGTGTCTGGAATGATGGTGAAGGGTAAAATCACAAATCTTTTTCCTCCTTTATTTTTGATGTGATGAAATTACTTTTCTAACTTTAAAAAACGGATATAGCGCAATGTATCATCAGGTGCAGAAATGTACTTCCCATGATGGTTAAACGAAATGGAGAATAGAAAATTTTAAAGAGCCATTGTTCTAAGAAGAAAAATCTGGTAGATTCAGCCCAAGGACAGGTTAAAGACATGTGTGACATCGACTGTGCACCATAATGGTTATGAGGACATTTTCCGTGCAGTAAGAGCGCTGTATCGCTCAAGGCCTTCACAGACCCTTTAAACTCTTGAGGACAGAAGCCAGGTACCACATGGATTGCTCAGTGGTCATTTTCCACCCCAGGGAGAAAACTTTTTGGAAAAAAAATATCTTCAACATTCTATTGAAAAGGGAGAAAACGTGCAGACAAACCTCCCCCCACCTCTCAAGCCTACAGGGAGATCCTACACAAGGACCCTGGGCCCTCCCCAGCACACGACTGCTCTGCCAGGAAGAGGCAGCAGAGGAGTTCATGGGCTCAGTCCTAGAAGCCCCACTGATGAGCTGCTCAGCCTGTGAGTCATGTTCCCTTTGCATATCTCCTCTCCCCGGCTGCAAAGTGAAACGTGGTTGGGCAGTGGGACTTGCAGGTAGAAACTGCTATTAGGTTTCATGCTGTGGGATACTGTCCTCCTTACAAGTTGGGTGGTGGTGTTGGCCATCCACCAATGCCTCTGCAGGGAAGGCGGTATCCCCATCCACAAGACCTAAGAAAACATGAAAACGAGTTGATGTGGTTAGAAAGTTGTCATGGAAAGTGAGAACAGATGATATATTCCAAAAGATGAAGTCCATGGTGGTCACTGATGAGGATACCAAGGGAACGGACTATAGATGAGAGGGATCCCAGAACCTACAGACGGAAAGACATCCAGGCGCCTGGGTCCCCTCCAGACAGCCTCAAGTCCTTGCCCCTCCTCCTGTATTCCTGGACCATTTTCCTAACAGGGTTTTTTCCAATAGGATTGACACCATATTGCATTACATTTTTCGGAGCCAAAAATGTCAAACTGCAAAGAAACATCAGGCTAGAACCTGAGGAGCCTCACCTCAGGCTGTTTTTTGAAAGTAAAAGTGTTCAAAAGAAACTGAGACTGGTGTGGTGATATATGCCTATAATCCTAGCACTCTGGGAGGCTAAAGCAAGAGAATAGCAAATATGAGCCTCGCCCAAACAATTTAGCAAAACTACCTCAAAATAAACATTTTTTAAAGGCTAGGGGATGTAGCTGACTGTGAGAGTCTTGGGTTCAATCCTCATTACCAAAACAAAACAAAATAAAACAAAACTGGGCTTGAAAGAAGAACACCACCCCGCAGGTGAACACAAGTCCTCCACAAAGCAGGCATAGGAGGTGCCTGAGCACGCAGTACAGTAACTGGGATGCCAGTGTTTTGAAACAAACTGTTCTGCCCTTGGACAAAACGGCAGTGGACTCTGCCCTTAACTTCCCCCTGAAATGGAAGGTCAAATTCAGTCACCTTGACCAAGAGCTAGACAGGAAGCATATTACTTTTTCATCCCTCTGGCTCTATTCTTGATGCTGATTCTACCAGGAGTCCTGGAAGAATCCGGAATTGCTATCTAGAAGTCCTAATCTCTCGCAATGTCAGTGCTTCAGTACTTCCAGCTGACAAAACTCCTTCATACCTGTTATCTCCTCTGGCATCAGTCTCCAGGGCAGCAACACTGTCTCTGTGTAACAAACCAGAAAACCGAGGCTGCAGGGGGCTAGTGGCTCATTTGAAAGGTCCAAACAGGGCTAAACCCAGGCTTGCTAACACTGGTGACCCACAATGGAGACCTCAGTCTTGTTTCAGAATAGACTTGGGAGACTTCAACATTCCTCTCTCAGGAAGTGACAAACCAGCAGGACAAAATCAGTGAGCAGCTAGTTGACCTGACAGCACTATCAACCCACTGCATCTGACTGATGTTTAGAGAACACCCACCCAACAACAGCAAGACACACGTTCTTCTCAACCTCACACAGAACTGTCACCAGCACAGGCCATACTGTAGGCCAGAAAATACACTCTAAAAGTTGAAAAGAAGAGAAGCCATACAAAGGATGTTCTCAGACCACAATGGAATTAAACTAGAAATGAGTCACAGAAAGATAAATGGAAACCCCTTCAAATACCTGGAGATTAAACAGCATGCTTCCAAGCCACACTGGAGTCAAAGAAGCCTAGAAAGTAGTCTAGGAGCCAGATGGTGTTGGGTGTGAATCCTGGCTCTGCTTTCTCCTACAGGGTGGCCTTGGGTGAATTACAATCAACCTCTCCGAGCCTCATCTACGTCCTTGGCTGAGCTGCAGGGATAATTCTCGCTTGTTCCTCCCTGGCTAACTGGGAGGGAAAGAGGCAACACCCATAACACACTACCATACTGTCCAGCTCAAGAAAGTACCTGGAAGTCTTCAGACCACTGTTCTGTTTAGTGACATCTCCCAGTGTCATACAATACCTGAATTCCTAGATACTTCTGAGCCATATAAAAGCAGATATAACTGCTCAGTGCTCAGCTTTCCCTTTCCTATATACAGCTGGCCGCCAACTGCCCAGAATCACCAGTGCCCAGAACTGTGTCCATCATTTCCCACCAAGCAGTGACTGTCTCTTAGAATAGCGGTGCTAAGGAGACAGCTCATCTTAGTCACAGAGTGTGAGATGATATGAGTATCGGATAATGGGGTAAAGTCCTGCCCAAGACTACGTGGAAGTGAATTCTACTGCAAACCTCACCAGCACAGAGAAAAACATAGCTCATTAATGGGCAGGCCTACCATCTCTCCTGCTGAAGACTGCATTGCATAACTAATGAAAAAGATGTTTCTGAGGTTTGAAATATTGCACAAGGCTCTGACTCATTAAGACAGGAGTTATGCAAATGTGGAAATTATCAGAAATTCCAGCCACAACAATATGCTCTCGGAGACCTTCCTGTGTACAGGGAGACAAGGGACACTCCTGTGGCAAATGACCAGCTGCTGTCACAAGATGCTGTGGGGAACTTTGTTTAGGAAAGATGCTTACTCAACAATTTGTCCTAGGAATCTAAAATAATAGGGTATATGTGGACTCTCAGTCTTTTTTTTCTTTTCTCAAGACAAAACAAATCTTTCCCTGTGAGGAATTTTCAGAGTACGAGAACTGTTCTAGAAGGTCCTGGGACATTTCTAAACTGCCATCTCTCGGGTGTCATGAACTCCAATGAGCATTAGTAAGAGGATTTCTGTAAAAATCTCAGGTCATCCAGACACTGCTCTTAATTCCAGAGAAGCCACCTACTTCTCAAATCATACAGGAGACAACCCGGGGTTTCCATCAAAGGACAACAGGAAGGCAGTATCTGATTCCCTCTGCCCAGAGAACCTTTCCAGCACATTAACTGATAAATTCATGGCAGCCTCAGGACATGTGCCCACATGGCTCCCCTCTCTGTGAAAGTTTTCTGACCAACCCACAGCCACCTCATCCCCAGAGATGACATTCCAGCCCGTCTTCTCTGAGCTGATTCCTTTGTGATGTCTTGATAATGTTCACTATAGCTAATTCTTTGCTTTTAAGACAGTGTCCCATTGTGTTCCAGGCTGGCCTTAAACTCATGATCCTTACAGGTACGTGCAGCCAATATCATAGCTAATATTGACGGAATTCAAGAAATGCACCAGGTACAAAGTTAAACAATAAAATAAAGTCCTTCCATTCTGCAACAGCCCTAAGAAGTGCATGTGTTTACACTATTATTTCCACTATCATTTTACTGATAAGGAAACTGAGTTAGAAATTAAGTCAAGTCTAAGAAATCATGCATGCAGAAAACAGCGATCTGATTTTGGAAGCTCAGCGCTTAAACCAGGGCATCATACATCCTACTGTGAGCACTTGGAAATCAAAGAATCTTGCTCACTCCCTGTGTCCAACACGATTCTGAGTACACAGTGAGTGTTCAATAAATGCTCTGAATTCAGAAATGGAACTCATGTCACTCATCTCAAAAGTTTGACTCGGCAAGCTTCCTACAGGGACAGAGCTGCCTCTTTCCTGCCCCTTCTTCTGTCCTAAGGCGCATTGCCCCTGGTTCTTGACATGTCACCAAGCAGAGCCACCCCAAACAGAGCTGATGGCACCAACTTCTCTACTGCTTCTGCAGAGCTTTTGGGAAAAGCATTCATAATAGCTTCACTTCTCAAATTGGGTTGGGGTGGACGGACTGGAAATTTAACCCAATGCTACATCCCCATCATCCCCATATCCCTGGTCCTTTTCTCTTTACTTTGAGACATATTTTTATTAAGCTGTCTAGGTTGGGCTCAAACTTGCAATCCTCCTGCTTCAGCATCCCTAGTAACTGGGATTACAGGTTGTGTCACCACACATAGCTATTTTTCCTCCTTAATGGCAGGAAAGGTGGAAAAGGAAACGAAGAAACAGCTCAGCAAAGATCTGACTCTAAGAGGACCCAGAAGCAGCCCAGCCTCATGGCCCCAAGGGAAGGAGTAGGGGACACCAGGCTCACTGACAGTCCTTGGGGTAGGCATTTGACTCCCATAGACTCCTAGGGATTTTCAACAGCCAACACAAAGCCCAAATATGAGGCAACAAAGCTCGAATGGGTCACAATGTCAACCTTGGCCATAACCGTCATCACGTAAAAGGTCTGGGCAGCCAGCCCAGACTTCAAAATAAGGATGCAGTGACCACAACCTCAGCAGAAGCTGACTTTGCTACTGGCATCACAGGCCATTCTAGTTAGAAAGGTCCTCTGAGATCATTTGGCCCAGTCCTTTCCCTGCTGAGGCTCTGAGTGCTCTGGGGGCCCATAGACACGACAGGTAACTGCACATCCAACAAGCCCAGGCCAGGTGTCAGCGCACTGGCCCCACCATCCCAGCTGGCCTTCCAAGGAACCCTCAACCACTGCCAAGCCTGAGTCCCCCGTCACATTATGCCTTCAGAGCTATTTATTCACTAGACATATAAGCTCATGGAAAATCTGATTTCTGGATCCAAGGCATGAAACTTGCCCAAGATCACACAACTCCAAATAGACTCAGAGTTCCAGCCCGCCTTGCTGAGGCTTCTGGCCACAGTGAGCTCATAGTTCCACCGTAATCACTTTCTGAGTGCAGTTATTTTAAGCTCTAACCTATTTACAGCTCTCTAAATCAAACGCTTAGCTTTTGATCCTGTTAACTTACTAATTTTATGAAGCCTTCATGTTTTAACTCTTTAGTAAAACCACAAGAGGAAAAAAAAAAGTAACCAGAGTGAATAAAGCCTTACAAATACCTCAGAAGGCCTTCCTGTTTTCATGCTGCACATGACTGAAATGTGGAGAGACAAGGCTTTTCACCAACCCTGCACTAAGAGCAAGCCTGGTACCCATTACACACATACTTTAAGTGACAAAAGCTGTATTTGCATGACCATTCATGGAAACATTCCAGCAAATGCTGTACCTGACAAAGCAAAGTGCAGGTCTAGGTAATGAAAGCACCCCACCCGGCACTGCTACATCCAGACTCCCTTGCAGCAGGAGCTCTGGTTTGCTCCTTGCAGTCGCCCCAGAGCTCAGCACACTGGCACTCAACACACTGAAGACTGGCCAAAGGCGCCCATAAAAAAAACCCAATGAAGTACAACACAAACAGTCCAACTGCAAGGAATGTAATCATTATGTACTGCAAACATGTACTAATAAAAAAATAAAAACTGAAAAGAAGTCTATGCTTCCAGGAAGTCAAACAACTGTCTGTTCTGTGGCCTCCATCTTCAGAGGCTCTGAAGCGACACTAGGACCCAAAAAACCCCGACTCCATCTAGGCCCTACACACTCCTACACTTATTCACAGGGGCTGCTCTTCAGGATGGGGTGCGACTTCCTGGAGTGTGCGCTAAGAGGAGAAAAGGACCAGGCATCTACTATCTGAGTCGTCCTTCTCAAAGCTCTTCCCTGGATTCTTGTCCATTTCTTAGCAGAGATCAGCAGTACAGCACAGTTCTGCTTGACTTCTAGAACATCCAAGAATCTGGAAGGGCCTTTCCCTCCGACAGCAGCTTGGGGTCCGGGACTCTGGTTTGGAAACATCTTTATGACACCTCCTGCTCTTTCATTTTTCCTTGGCCGGGCTATGTGAATGGCAACTGGAGGCGACCTTGTCCTCAGACTCCTACACCTGCCGATGACATCTGTGACCTGTCTCACTTCATCACAAGGCCATGGCCGTCTGGAGCACTGTTTGTTTCAGCTATTAGCTGTGGCTTAGCTGGAGTTGGCTTATAATCTCCAATAAGCCAACAGCAGAGAGGTAGGTTGTGAAGTGAGCTCTGGAATCAGGCGTGTAGGTTCAAGTCCTGAAAAAGGTACTGCTCTGGGACTATCTTGCAGCTATAACCCAGGAAGATTATTACATAAGCATTTTTAGAAGGATCAAAGAGTTGAAAATTATACACCAGACACAGAATAAACTATATGTGCGTCCTCATTTTCATCCTATTATTAATTACAATCTTTTTCTTTTTCTATACTCTCCAGACCAACAGAGTAGGAGAGCACATACCTTTGTTCTCCAGTATAACTGGGTAGTTTTCCAACCAAACTCTGTCAGCTGTAGTGATCTCTGAAATTGACGACTTGGCTTTTGTTTCCAAAACTATGATTACAGATATTTTCTGAAGTCTTCACTAAATAGCAGACATTTTCATTTTCAATAATGACCCTTCCTCCATAGCAGGGGCCACCATAACTCGAAGTGTGGCCTGACTGCCCAGGGACCCCTCCTCAGACAGCATTCCTCCCTCTCCTCCCGGCGCTCTGCCTAGAAGCAACCTGCTTAGATCTGTGTGATCTCGGCTCTCAGCCTACTGCTGCCTTGGACAGCTTACCTCTCCAAACTCCCCCTCTACTCTAACTGAGGCACCTCTCAAAAAGGTCTCCACATCCACCCAGCCAAAACAGCGCTCCTGCCAACACTTGGCACCAAGGGCAGCCAGTTCTCTTCATTGAGTTGTTACGTCAGGTGGCCTGCCCTGGCCACCAGCTGCTGGAGTGGGGCTTAGGCCAAAGGAAGGCTGCTGGCTCCCAGGCTAGTGCCCTAGAGACACGTTGAGGAGGAAGTCAGGGTGGGGACCGGATGGGGAACGAGGGACACAGCAAAGCAACACCTTCTACTAAGGACAGACAGGATGGCTGCTGTCTTGAACACCTTCTGTTTCGTCATTCATTCACCCATCTACCCTTTCACTCACTTACCCACCCACATAACTATCCAGTACCTAAGTGCCAAGCAGACAGACAGACAGTGCCAGACATGCTACAGAGCTCAATAAATATTTGTAAAAGTAGGAGAGACGGATGAGACCAGCGTCACACCCCGTCTCCTTCCTTTCAGGTCTCACATGCTCATTCTTGTATGATTGTTCCCACTTTGGTATGCCTTGGGGCCGCTGTAGGCCTGTTGGCCAATGAAGGACCTGTTTCTCTCCACAGAGAGAATCAACAGCCAAGTATTTGGACTCTGCTGTGTCCAGTTGTTGGACACTCACTTCCATCTCTTGCGGGTGTAAAGACCAAAACAGGTCATGGGATAACTCACCTGGCACACAGACCTGTGTTTAACAGGTATGCCTTCTTATCCTCCCCATTTCTGAGCACTCTGGATCACTTCTCTCTAGAAAAACTCTTCTCCCCTAACATGCTGAGTTTTCTGAATGCTGAGGCCAGGCTCTGTGCTCCTGTGTCAGTGGATATTCTCTGTCCCCAAACCACACTGGTATGCTCCTATCCATGAGACAAACTGCCAGGCCCCAGGTGGTCACGCTGGACCATATTCCTATAAAGAAAAATCCAGAGCGGTCCCTCCACACTGAGCTCCCCCATCCGTGACTCCAGGCACCGCCTGCACTGAGGAGGTTACTCTGGGTCTGGGCAGCAGTCCCGTGGCAGAGACCAAACACCCCAGCGCAATCCCAGCTGGCTGGTCCCCACACCGCTGCACTGGCCGGGGCTGAACTCCGCATTGTTTTTTCCACATGGCATCTGTGCACGGCGATGAACAGAAGCATCTCTCCAGAAGATCCCCAAAATCAGGAACTTCCCCATTCTCCTTTGCCCCACACTACCACCTCCCCTCCACCGGTCTTCATACAGAAAAGCTGCAAAAGAGGGGAAGTAATTCCTCATCCCAAATCCACCCTCCTCTGCCCCGCAGATTCTATGATCCAGCACCAGACTGAATTTATTCAAAAAGAACCACTTTCATTTTTGTAGGGCTGGCTCAAGACCAGGGAAGCAAGACGGGCAACAACACTGCTGAACTAAGCTGGTCCCTGCCCCAGGAAATCATCAGGGAAACTGCAGCCCGATCAAGGAAACGCTATTCCTTCCCTGCAAAAAGTTAAAGTTTTCACGGAAAGGATCTGTGTGAAAATTAACGTGAGGTTCATGGGGTGGGGGGGAAGAGAAGTAGAAGGAAAAGCAGCATAAATGAATCCTTGTGGTCCCAAAGCAGTCGGGCACACGGCAACATTCCCAGACCTGTACTATCTTCACCTTTGCGTCTGCGTTCCTGTCTGACCTGGGCGCTGTGTGGCTCCCCAACACCCAGCGGCCCGCTACCTGGCTGGAAGCCTAGTCGCCCTGGCCGCAAGGCTACCGGGAAGAGCGCGTGGCCACCCGCGAGGCGTCACCAACTCAAGCTGGGCGCAGAGTTTGGTTCTGAGCCGGTGCCCTGAACATCCTGCAAAGCTTTAGCGTACCCCCACCCCTCCACCAGCCCGGCAGAGGCGGGTCGGTGTGGAATGGAAGGACCGAGCAAGGTCCGAGAGTGGGCAAAGTACCTCGGCCACAGGCGCCACGCTGCAGGACGATAACCGGCGGCTGATGCAGCCTCTCGGAGCGGCGGCTGGCGGCACGCAGCTGGCACAGGTTGGCGTAGGTGTTGGCGTCGCTGCCGCACACTGGCTCGGTGCTGCTGCACACGCAGATGCCGGACTGCGCGCGCCGCCGCACAGTGGCCGAGGCTGGCACCCCGAAAGGCACCACACACTGCAACCCCTCGCCGCACGGTCCCTCCTGCAGGCCGCAGGCGGCG
Source organism: Dolichotis patagonum (assembly GCA_004027295.1). Lineage (NCBI taxonomy): Eukaryota > Metazoa > Chordata > Mammalia > Rodentia > Caviidae > Dolichotis > Dolichotis patagonum. The sequence continues at coordinate 55,395 of PVJX010002612.1, read as the reverse complement.
CCCTCTGGGGCGCCGCACACCTCGCAGCAGCCGCACGCGTCGCGGACTCGGCCGCCCTCGCAGTTGGTTGGTGGCGGGGCGCAGCGCGCCGGTTCGCAGCGCTCCGGGCAGCCGGCGGCGGGTCCGGAGACGACTGGCGCCGAGCGGCCCGTCCGGGGCGGCAGCGCCGAGGCGGGCGCCGCCAGGAGCAGCAGCAGCGGAAGGAGCGCGGCGCACCGGGACTGCATGGCGGCTCCGACGGCGGCGAACTCCTGCGGGCCGGCGAGCAGCACTGGGAAAAGTGCGCGGGCGAGGGCCTCGGGACAGCGGGTTGCGCGTACACGCGGCTGCGCGGCCCAGCCTATTGGCCTCGCGGCGGTGACGAGCCGCGGGGGATGGGGGCGGCGGCCGGATGCGGGACCGCCCGCGGCGGGGCAGGGCGGGGCGGGCGTGCCCGGGCGCGGCGGGGCTCGGGGCGCGGGCGGGGCTGCGCGCGGGTCCGCCCTCCTGTAGGGCTCAGTTTCCCGGCGCGCGCTCCCCGTGTGCGCTCCCTTTGCCACGCCTGTAAAGTGGAACCTGCCAGCGACCCTGGTAAAGTTCCCCGCAGATCGCCGAACAAGGGAGCTGCCCAGGCACTGACGGAGTGGCCCGGACAGAGACCCGAGGCCAGAAAGACCGGCCCCCAGTCTCGCGCTGGAATTGACCCCGGTGCCCAGCACTCGGGACCGTGACTGTGGACCTGATGCAGCCATACAAAGGCGGCGTCCAGACCTACAGTTATTTGAAAAAGCCAAGAGAAGTAACTAGAACAGATCCTCCTCTCCTGGTTCTGGTAGAAAGTTGTTATCGGTGGCACGCACGCTAGTCAGGAGCCGATCAGTAAGAAGACTCGGGAGTTCCTACGACGCTATGCTGTGTACAGATTTCAAATTGTCTCCTCGTGAATGTTTCAGAACATTTTGTAATCCAGAAGAAGAGCTCGCCGTTAAGTTTCACCTAGGAGTCTTCAGTGCATCCTTTGGGACACGGACAAGGGGCGATGGTAGGGGAAGGTGCCCATGTAGCCTTGGGTCAACACTGACCAAGTGGGCAGAGCTTGTATGGAAGACCCAGGGAGGCGCTTTATGGTTGCCCCTTCTGGGCAGAGGCAGCCAAAGACGGATGGACAGACTGCATCTAAATTTGGGGCAGGGAAGAGGCTTAGAGATGTTTCTCTAATCTGCATCTGAGTTATTTCTTTGTGCACACGTCCCTTTTCCGACAAAAATAGTTTGAAAACTAAGATGTATAGCCTTAAAATACGCCCCAATATGAGCTTTGTCAGCATCTGGGTTTCAGAGAAGGCCCTTGCAGCAAGGGCCAGGAAACCCAAGGCCAAGCAGCCTGGTATCTGAGGAATGTTTCAGTGTCCCCAACCTAACTCCCAGAACCCCATAAAACTAGAACCTCATCGTGTGAGAAGGGAGGACCTGACCCAAATTCCCAAGGGGTGGATACCTCTGCTGACAGATGGGAAGCCCTAAATTTCCAGCCAAATGAAATAAAAGGGGCGCGTGGTGGTGAATAAGTGAGTGAACATGCCTCTTTCCAATTCCCTTATTTTTACAGAAAAATACCAAGGGCCAGAAAGGCTAAGTGACTCCCTCTGACACTCACTCCTGCATCGGAAGATCGGAGATGGAACCAGAATACCTGCTGAACCATCTCTGCCTGCCAAGGCCCCTCTTTCAGCCTCTAGTCAACTGACAGGACCCAGGAGCGAACCAATTCATTAAACACAGTGTACTCCCATCACTTGGGAGGCTGAGGCAGGAGGATCATGAGTTTGAGGCCAGCCTGCACTACAAGATGAGACCCTGTGTCAAAAAGAAAAGGGAAAATGGGGGCTCCATTGTGTGATCACAGTTTCCTCACTGTTTGCTAGGGAACCAGAGTGGGGACAGGTGTTAAATTGTTATTGTAGGTAATGCGGTCAGGTAGGGCTTTCCAGGTTCTTGTGCACGACAAAGTGTTAGTCATTGGATGCAACTGTAGAGAAAAAGCAGCTAAGTTTAGTAAAGGTTAAAGGGCAAAGTTATGCAGCAGAAAGGAAGAATGGCAAGAGTTATTCCCAAACTTCCAGGTTTGAAATTTCAGGAATCTATCAAGGTGGGCCCCGGGGTCTTCCTTTTTCTTTGCTCTGTCTCTGGTAGTAACTCTTATGGCAAAAGTGTGGAGGGTGGTCCTGGGGCATTGCCCAGTTCAGGCGATTGGAGGGGAAGGGGTCCCATAGCCGGAATTGTACTATCCACATTAAAAAGCTCCTTCCCTCAGTCTCTCCCCCACCCCTTTTACTGGACAGTACCAAAATGAGTTAGAAAAGAAGAGTTTAAAAATAGGCAGAAACGAGACAAAGAAAGTCGTAGTTCTGTTTTGTATTTTTCCGCACGTGGGTTAGAACTCCCGGTGATCTTCCTGTCTCTGCTTCTTCCCTCCACCTTATTCGTTTCTGGTAATATGATAATTTTGGCCTCAAGTTTGTCTCCTGTCTAAAATGGTATGTGATTTGTAGCTGCTAAGCAACATCTCCAGACGTTTTAACCCTCTCTGTGTCCCTTATGTATGGTACAGGTCCCTAGTTATAAAGATCTTTGGGGTGAATTTTGAGTAAAGCCCAGCTGTGTGTACAGCTCCTTTCCCCTGCCTTCCCAATCTTTTGATGAAGGTTGGAGAGGCTGTGTGCCGGAAACAAGGATGATTGCTCCGAACATAAGCAACAGATTTCTCCATGACTAGCAGGGACACCAGGACAAGTCAGTGATGAAAACAGAGCAGAGCTGCCAATCATAGGTGCATCTGAGCCTAGAGTAACAGAGCAGCTGCACCCCCACCTCCCCCTCACCCCCACCCCAAGCAGTTCTGGCTCTAGGGTAACAGAGCAGAACCCTCCCTGATAAGTTCCCGCTCTGGGGTATCACAGTGGAGCTGCCCCCACAGTTGCAAATTTAGGGAAGCAGGGCAGAACTGCTCCTCTAGACAGCTCTGGCTCTGGGAAGCTGGAGTGAGGGAGCCCCTGCACACAGTGAGACCAAAGCTGAGGCAGCAGCCTTACCCAGCCTGACCTGGGGCGGGGAATAGAATCCCATCTTTTCTCTTCTTCCTTTTCTTTCTCTGTTTCTTTCCAAAAGTATACAAGAGATCTTAAAGGCATGAATATATCTTAGATGATGATGAGTAGTTCTTCATTTGCCCCTAAAACATCCCCTTTTGGTTGTATTTTATGAACAAAACTCTATCTGGCAACATGCAGCTCTTCTCACCCTTGCTGGTTGTATGTGATGTCAACTAACAAGAGAAGGGTACTCAGAGGAGATTAAAGTATAAAAGGAAATTACAACTGTTAAGAATTGTGTGAGGAAAAAAAGTGCTGATAACCCTAAAGTGGGGCCAGGGATGTAGCTCAGTGGCACAGCACCTGCCTGGCAAGCATGAGGTCCTGAGTTCGATTCCCGGCACCAAAAAAACAAAAACAAAAACCTAATAACCCTAAAGAAAGTTCAGACTAGTCTACAATAGTTATAAACCTAAAACTATGAAAAAGAGTATTGTAATTCAACATGGCCTAAAAGTGCACCTTGATTTAATGTAGCTGTTTTATGTGTTCTGTGTTTTCTTATCAGTCTGCCTGTTAATCTGTTTTAATAATTGGTTAAAGTTCCTGCAATTGTTTGATTTAAAAAAATTTTTGAAGTCGTGTGAAATATTTTTGTTTTGTGTTAGTCCTTACAGACTTCTGGCTCTCTTAGAAATTTCCGTTAAAAAAATACAAATATTCAGGGGTCACCAAATTCACTTAAAATATTAAAAGGTAAAACCTGCTGACTCCAGGCTTACATAAAATTTGCAAAGAAGAACCTTAAAGTTTGATAACATTAAGGTTATATGTGATTTAGGTTGCTATGTATGTTTCTGTTCGCTAACTTCCAGGTGTATGTTATTCTCTAAAAGTTCTGTTTACGTTGGCTTTTCCTGTAGATAAATGGACACTCATGGCATTAGACCAAATGCTTTTGCTCATATGGTTTACTGGTAAGCTCATTAAAATTGCTTAGTAGGTAAGAGTAAATATGTCTTTAAATATTTTTGTCAAGGTTATTAGTCAATCAACATAATATTTATCTTTTTAAAAAATTGGTTTTAGCCAGACATGGTGGCACATACCTGTAATCCCAGCAATTGGGAGGCTGAGGCAGGGGGATCACTGCCAGTCTGAGGCCAGCCTAGGCTACATATTGAGTTCAAGTAGGGAGACTCCCCAAAATTTTTGGTTTTATAAATGCAATGACCATTGTTTTCTGTGTACAATAATTTAATTTAAAAGAGTTTTGGTGAAATACATATTTTTTTAATACTTCATATATAAATTGTATATATTTCTATTATTAATGAATTATATATCTTTTATAAATTATATATTATAATTTTAATACTTTATACATAAACTATATTTTATAACTTATAAATTGCATATATTTATAATTTATATATATAAAAGATATATATTTTAAAATATATATATCTGTGGAGAGAGAGAAAGCTTAACAATGTTAACTATGCTGTGCTTTGTTTTTCATGAGTAATTGAAGTAATTGTTATTTACTAAAATTATGCTTATAAATGTAACAACATTTGAGTCATCAGTTGCTAGGTATGAATTCAACTATTGGCTTCAAGTTTATAAAAGATAACATATTCGGCCTATTAAATACATTTTCATAAATTATTAACATATAAAGATTTAGGATTGCTTTCTTAAGTTAACTAAGGATTAAATTTCTAATATATAACTTTATATTAAAACAGTATTTTTTAAAATGTTACTGTCCACTGGGACACCCCTGCACCTGAGGAGCCGTGGACAAAGCTCTTCCCTGTGACTGGAGAAGCAATTGCCTGAACCAATTGGCTTCAATTTGCTCCTCTGGTACGTGGCTTCTCTGATTTCTTCCCAGAGTCTTATTGTGCCATGCCCAAATAAATGTTACTTTTTAAAATTTATATATATGGGGGGGAGTTGGCTATAATTAAAACAGTTAAAAGCTTTCTAAGCTTTCTTTTTAAGATTTTCTTAAAACATTTAAATGCTCTAGGTTATGAAAACTAGATAAAAAACCTGTTTTATATTTACTAAGTTAATTTCATGTGCTTTCCATTGTTATGCTTTTTGTTAATTAAGAAACAGTTTTAAGAGTTAAAGATTATTTAAATGTTGATTTGTAAAATGTTGCCAGTAGGTTTATAACTGATTAAATGAACAAATATCTTAGTGTGTAATATACCCTATCTAGGACTACGGATGTATATATATCTGAAGACAAAATATGCTATGAATCTAAGCTTTAAAGCTTAGTACATACAGATAACTGCTAAGTGCTCTCTTTTTTACCATATGCATTACATCTAGACCAGTGCTGATGAACCTGTGACATGTATGCCTCAGCAGGCTGTTGGTATCATTGAAAGTTCTGAAAGGTTTTCCATCACTGATCTAAACCTTCGACATGTATAGTGATAACATTTTTGGCATGTCTTTAAATTTGGACTACCATGCTTGATCTATATCTTACTGGCTTTGACTAAACAAACATTTTGTTATTGTATAAATGGCATACACATGCATATTGGGTAATAAGTCTACTGACAGTCATTAACACATTAAACTTATAAGAGCTCTACTTAGGTCTTTTCATTCTTATCAGTGTGGTGACACCCTGTAAACCTGTTAAAGGAATCTAGATTTTGCCTTAAAAACTAGTATCTATGAAGTAGAAATGAAGTGATTATCTATGAAGACTTCTGGCTAGTTGTGGTGCTGATTATTCACCAGCCTTGTGGTGTGTTGAATACATCTGTGTTTCCCAAGTGAAAAGGGTTGGTCTGTTCATAGACGGAAAGACCAATTTACAGGTAAAAGAAATGACCGAGGCTTATTATGTCTTTAAGAACCTTAGGAATTCTTTTTTATTAAGTTTGTGTCCTGAAGTTGCAGATTTTTACTAAAAGTACAATATTAAAACTATGATGTGCCTTGTCTTTCTTTTTCCTATCATACTCAACCCCATTCTCTGCCCCAGCCCTCACCACATGCTTCTCCCACTCAGCTTCAGTACTAAAACATACTTTCTTGCTCCAGCACTTCTGTCTTCAGAGATACTCCGCCTTCCCTCCTTGTGACCCAAGGAACCAGAGTGTCATCTGAGGGATTTAGATTCAAATCCTGTTTCTGACCCTGAATTCTGTGACTCTAATCAAGCTCTCTGAGAACATCTGGAAGCCTCACTAGGAAAATGGCGGAGAGTGCACATCTGCCTGGAGTAACGAAGCAGAGGCCCATGCACTGGGTGCCTTTGCTCTGGGCTCCTTCCAGCCTGTCTGCAACATGCCTCTTCCCACTTCATTTCCCTGTCCAGGGACATTTCCTCTGCCTCTTCCCCTCAGCTACCTCTGTGTAACTTTTGGCCTGTGTCAACTCATCCCCAGGGCAAGGGTCCTATCCTCTCACCTCTGAAAGTCCCAGTGCCAGCACGGTTGCTGTAACAAAGAGCCCACCCTTGGAGAAGTGTCTGATGAGTTGGGACCATTCATGTGATGGTGCCCACCTAAACAGGCCATTCTATAGGTAGAAAAGCATGGAGGCCTAGAGAGCTTGCCTTATACCAAAGAAAGAGATGGCGCCAGTCTGACACTGGAATCATTCTGGGGCTTCATGGAGGGAGTGTCAACCATGTGATACCCAAGAAGCAGAACTTGCAATACCAAGTTAGAAAGTCCAACTTGGCAGAGATCCTGCCCAGCATGATCATATGGTCATCTCCCATTTGAGCACTGGTCACCTCTATTGCTCTAACCATCACATGGAACACGGAGAAGATAAGCAACTTGCAGAGAGACTCTGTCTTAGTCCATTTTCCATTGCTATAACAAAAAGCCTGAGGCAATATTATATAGACAGAAAAGAGGTTTATTAGTTCACAGATCAGGAAGCTTATAGTCCAAGTCCAGGCACCCCATTGATTCAACCTCTTGTGAAGGCCTCTGGCTATCTTACACCACGTCAGATAGCATCATGGAGAAGAGCAGGTAAGAGATCACGTGGTGAGACAGGAAGAAAAAGGGATTCAGGGACCAGGTTATTTATTTATTTTTGGTTTTTTGAGACAGAATCTTGCTATGTAGTGCATGTTGGTCTTGAACTCAACTGCATAGCCCAGGCTGGTCTCAAACTCATGGTGATCCTCATGCTAGGCCTCCTGAGTGCTCAAATTATGCACATGTGCCACTACACCCAACTATGGTTCACTCTTTTTAACAACCTACTCTGTCTTGCACTAACCATTGTCCCTTGAGAACTGTATTAATCTCTTTCCAACACTGGGCAGGGTGGTACGCGCCTATAATCCTGGCATTTAAAAGGTTGAGGCTGGATGATTGCCATGAGTCCAAGGCCAGCCCAAACTACACAGTGAGGCCCGATCTCAAAAAAAAAAAAAAAAAAAAACAGTCTCTTCTCAGGTGATACCCCAGTGACCCAGTGACCTCACATCAGGGCCTGCCCCTTAAGGGTCACACCACTTCCCAGCACCACCACTCTGGGACCAAACTTCTAGCCCATGATATTTGAGGAGACATTCAAACCATACCAAAAGAAGGCCCCGTCTAAACCTTCTACATAGAAAAATAAAAAACATCCCACTGGAAGGATCATGGGAACCCTGAGTAGTCCACACAGGAGTGTGTCGTGTGTACTGGTGCATGTGTGTGGTGTGTTCACACAGAGGCATGTGTGCCTGTGTGTGTCCATGTTTGTATCCATGTGTCACGCACATGTAGAAGGAAATAGGAGAATCCAGCTGAAACCTGGCATCACGAACCCAACCCTGATCTTCCCTGGATCTTGATACATCCTTTCCCACAAGCAATGCTCTTCATCTGGAAGCATTGCTCTTTCTTTTATTTTATATTTACTTTTAATTTTTTGCAATACTGGGGATTGGACCCAGGGTTTCATGCATGCCAGGCGAGCACTCTCTCACTGAGCTACACCCCCAGTTCTTTTTATTTCACTTCAGAATAAAGTCTCAATAAGTTGTCCAGGCTGACATCCAACTTGGGATTCTCCTGCCTTAGTCTCCCAGGTAGCTGGGAGTGTAGTCTATGTCAGCTGGCCCAGCCTTTTTCTCTCTTTCAGAGTCATCCCAATCTACTGCCCTTTATAAAGACTTTTTTTGGGGGGGCAGTTTTTGTTTGTTTTGTTTTTCTTTTTGGTGGTGGTGGTGTTTTTTGAGACGAGGTCTCTCCATGCAATTCAGGCTGGTCTTGAACTCACTAAGTAGCCCAAAATGGCCTTGAACTTGCAGTGATTCTCCTGCCTCAGCCTTCTGGGTGCTGGGATTACAGATATGTACCACCTTGCTCAGCAAAGATAGTTTCTTAAAAGATGTTTTTTTTTTTTTTTTTGATGCATCGTGAAGATGCATTTCTCACCCACCAGATCTTGGCACTGTTTTCTAGAAAGAATTTTTCCAGAGAAACTGGGGCAGCTCTAAAGCCAAGCAAGTGAATTCCCTGCCATTCTCAATGCTGCCCTAATTGAAAATGTTCAAGCTTTATTTGAACAATTGAGTCTATTCATAAGTAATGACCTATGAAACGCCATAGCTGCCAAAGCTTCAATTATGAGATGAGGCTCTTGAATTGGAACCCAGCAACCATGGTTCCAGCCCAGTAGAAGAAAGATCTTCCATCCCAGGCCTCTGTTCTCCTAATGTACCAAGAATTCCAAATACCGGGGACTCAAACTGGATGTCCTATTTCACAGGACCTACAATCTAAAGAGCTGTATTCATAATTTGAACTTTTCCTATAATCTTACTCCTGTCCTACTCTGATTGCCAGGGACTGTCTCAGTAAGATCAAGTCCATGCTGCTTGCCTGACTTCCAAAGCCCACCATGACTCACCCAAACTGCCTGTTACACTAGGTTATCTGCTAGTCCCAGGGTTTCAGGCATCTTTTCCCACCCATCCAATCTCCCATAGTGACAGAATCCTGCCCGGGGACATGCCACCAGATGAGATCTGAATTCACTGAGTTATTGCACTGGCTCGTGTTTTGCTTTTAGGCACTGGGAGTCAAATTCACAATCTCAAGCCTGCCAGGCAGACGCTGTGCCACTGAGCTGCATCCCCAGCCCCTGAATTCATTTTTATTTTTATTTTTTGTCTTTGAGACAGAGTTTCACTATGCAGTTCAGTCTGGCCTTGAACTCACTTTGTAGCCCAGGCTGGCCTTGAACTCAGAGTGATCCTCTTGCCTCATCCTTCAGAGTGCTGTAATTGCAGGTGTGTGCCACCACTCTCATGTTCTTATTCATCTGTGGGACCTAAAAAATTCATTGTGTACAAGAGTATGGCATACTGGCCACTAGAGACTAGAGACTAGAGACTAGAGACTAGAGACTAGAGACTAGAGACTAGAGACTAGAAAGAGTGTGGTAGATGGAGATTGAGAGGGGTTGGAAATGGATAGCAAAGCAGTTAGCTAGAAAGAATTAGCACGGGACAATCTATAATATATTTCAAAATAACCAGAACAGTCTAAGTTCCAAACATATAAAAGTGATAAATGTTTAAGGAGGTGGAAATGTTATTTATCCTGATTTTATCATTACGTATCATATACAGCTATGGCACTATACTCTAAATATGAACAAATATTATATGTCAATGTTATATGTTTAAAACATTTAAAATTTCCTGAAAAGAGCAGATTGTGTTGCTTCTTAAGAGAGGATTTGGCAGATGGAAGCAACAAGAGAAGCACAGTTAGGGTCAGCATTGTTCATCTGCCTGAGGCGGGGCGGGGATAGAGGGGTGTCCAAGCTGTGAAATGTGACTGTTGGCCGGCAGGGGTCCTCAGTGCAGAAGAGACAGCTGGAGGAATACTGGGTCACATTGTGAAGGCTCTGGCTGTTCTAGCAAGGAATCCGGACTTCACACTGGTGCTGATGAGAATTTCCAATCAACTTTTAAGACGCTTAAGACGTATGTATTTTGACATAATCACCTTGCGAAAGCATGGATGATAAGATTTTTAAAAATTCAATAACACATTTTTAAATGTAGATACATGCATTATTATATTTTAGGCTGAGGGGTACTATGGATTAAATTGATGCAATTAATATACCCTAATAGAGAAGAGATCCCATTAGCTTTGTTAACAATTCATTTTAGCATGACTTTTTCAATGTAAATGTGTCTTCAAAAACAACACAAGGTGATAACATTTAAATATTTTTTGAGAACTTCTAGCGTACCTTAGGAGTACTATTTCTAATATAAAATCATCAAACATTCTTGTCTTTTAATGAAAGAAGGAACCTTAAACGCTAAACCTTGGCCTGCCTGCTGCCATTTCCCTTCAATCTTTTAAATTCTATATATTTTTAAGATCTATAATTCAGATCTTTCATTAATTTAGACTAACCTTCCTTCTAAATATATTACAGAAGACCAACAGTCCATGTTTACACTAATTGGTTCCATAAAACATATTTGCTTTAGAAAATTAAAAGTGTGTGGCATGTGACCAGTTCTTTACTCTCAGTGATGAAGATCAGAGAGCCACAAATTCAAACAGAAACCACAGGCAGCTGCCAAAATATGATGAATGATAATTTTCTGATATCCTGGAGCAGCACACAAAGCTGAGTTAACAAGGTCACATTTAAGATGTGCTGCCTTTGAGGCAAAATTGTTTGATTTTGAATCAAGGAAATTATGACCCAGAATTTTAAATATTCTTATAAAAAAAATTAGAAAGGAGACAAAATTTTCAACCTTTGAGTTATTTCATTATCTAATTGTGTAGTCCTATAGTAAGCACAAGGGGCCAAAATTCTATAAGCATTAAAAAGTTTTTCCAAGTGTATTTGACAACATGGTTTCAACATTCTAAACCAACTTGACCCAGCAGATCCAGATTCTCCAAAGCTTGCGCTGTTGTTTTCTTATGCATATAGCAAAATGTTCTGATCTCTAAGTATATGAGAAAAATGACAGTATAAGACTACGAGCTTATAGAAAGAATGACACTACTCTAAAAATCTGGGTGAGAACTGTCTGACAGCTTATATCCACACTTCCTTCCCAATCCAGTCTGCCTGCTTGAGGATACAGTCAGAAAGCCTTTTATGTGCTCTGGTTTCTACGTCCCAGACACGGTCTCTCACTAGTGCACTTTCCTGTGGCCTTTGTATGGCTCATAGTAGACGCAGTGGATGTAGTCATTAGTATTCCCAAGTTTCCAGCTATAGAGAATATGTACTTTGAGATACTGATGCACAGGAGGAGTTACTTACTTATGAGTTACTTGGTACTACACTGGCCCTGACCCTGCTTGGCCTCCCTGCAGCTGTAGCCACAAGGCCTTCAAACAGAGCAGGCAGCAGAAGCCCCTGTGGGGCTGGTTCAAGTGCAAATTGCTGGACTCTACCCTGGAGCTTCCTACTAGGTGTGGGGTAGGCCTGAGAAGGTGCATTTACTTCCTACTAGGTGTGGGGTAGGCCTGAGAAGGTGCATTTACTTCCTGTGATGCTGATGTAGCTGGCCCAGGGACCCCACTTTGGTTAATAAGCCATGAAACTGAATCCTCTGTGTCTCCTCCTGTCGTTTGTCTACCTCTAGTTCACTCTGGGTGTTATCATGCAGGAGGTATGAGGCTTTGGGGAAACCCACAAGAGCCACGGAGGGGCTCCCAGGGACTCCAGAGCTAAGTCAGAAGAGCAAAAAGGAGCTGGACCAGTGGTAGCATGGGCCGAGTATCCACAACCCTGCTGCTATTAATTGAACATGGAGGAATCTTGGTTTAAGCCAGGAGAAGGATGTGATCAGAGTTCAGGGTTGAAACAGCCACCAGGACCAGATAAAAGCTAGTCTGAGGGAGAGAAGTGAGGAAGAAGGAGCCCAGAGGCCGTTCTAGAAAAACAGAAGAGGGGCTGTTAACGCATGGATTTCAGCACCTGAGATCATTTCCCCTAGGCCCTTCCCACTCCAGTGCCAAGCCCAGCCCCTCAGAGTGGAAGTGAAGGGTACACACCCCACTAAGGAGGACAGACTCCCTGTCCCAGGCCCCAGGTCCCTCCCCCATCTCACTTACAAGCCCCCTGCTCTGGAGGAGAAGGTTCTGCATTCCAGGGGACAGAGATGAGACTCAGGGACAAAGGTGCTGTCCTGTTGCACAGCTGGCTGCCTATTTTTTCCTGAGTCACACAAAGGTACCCCAGGGGCTAAAGCACCATGACAACTGTGCCCTAAGTGTAGAGTGCCCTTGAGGAGGACACTTCTTTCTGGCTGTCACAGTTCTTATCTGTCAGAGGAAGCGACAGAAGTCCTGGGGTTATTAAAATTATCTGTGTAGATTTTTATAGGCACTGATACCCAGGAAGTTGGGAAACTTGATTAAGTTCACTACCTTAGAGAACCCAACCAATGCTGATTCTCTGATTTTGATCATTTTACTGCAGTTGCATCAGCGAAAATTTTTGTTTATGTTTTTAAGAAAAAAAATCCATTGAATTATTTAGAGATAAAAGACATACATGGCTGTAACTTGGTGGGCTTTACATTTTCAAAGAATATGGTAGCAACTGTGGTAAAAGCTAACATTTGTGGAATCCAGATTGGGGTTTTGTGCTAGTTTGCAACTTCTCTTTAAACCCAAAATTATTTCAAAATAAAGAATTTTTTTTAAAGGAAAGAGAAAATATTCTAGATCAACCGAATCAAAACTCTAGGGGCACTAAGAGCACACAAATAGATCCTCAGTATGGTTCGTCAGGAGCAACTCAATAAATCAAAACCACACTGAGATTCCCTTTCTTCTGCATAGAATCAAAAAGTCAGGCAATAATAAGCAATGGCAAAAACATGGGGAGATGAGAGCCCTTGTGCCCTGCTGGTGGGAATGTAAAATGGCACAGCTGCTTTGGAAAACAGTCAGTCCTTCAGTTTGACAAAGAGCAAATGACCCAGCATCTCCTCCTCCAGGTACCGTACATACCCAAGAGAAATGAAAACAGCTTCCCACATAGAAACTTGTACTCAGAGGTCCACGGCAGTATTATTCTTAAGAGCCAAAAGGTAGAAACAACCCAAATGTGCATTAGCTGGTGAGTGGATAAACAAACGGTAGCACATTCACAGTGGAATACTATTCAGCCACCTGAAACAGTGATGTTCTGACACACGCTGTACTGTGGACCAACCCCGAGAACACTGCACTCGGTCAAGCCAAATACAGTGGCTTGTGCACACACAGTGCGTGACTCCACTCATGCCAAGTGCCAAGAGTGGGCAAATCTACAGAAACACAATGATTAGTAACTGCTTAGGGGTGAGGGGATGGGAATGAGGAGTAGAAGAGCTCAGGTTTAGGGTTTGTTTTTAAGATAAAGAGAATGTTTTAAAATTGTGTTGATGGCTGTACATCACTATGAATCTAAACAAATCATTGATTTGTACAACTTTAGTGGGTAAACTGTGTACTATTTGAATTACACATGCATAATGCTGTTTAGCAAAAGCACTCTGGAGAGGACCACGGGTCTGTAGTATCCCAGTGAGCAGGAGGTCTGACAGTCACAGACAGGCTGTCACTGTGTATTATCACCATGCGTATCTACCTTTAAACCACCTGGTTATTCTAGGCAAGGTAATGATCCTAAAGGTGCAACACCTGATGACCTTAGGAATTCCACTTATTCAGCTCTTCACCTTCCTTTTTTTAAAAAAGGGTCTCACTCTGTAGTTCAGGCTGGGCTTGAACTCACTGCGTACCCGCAGATGCATCCTGAGTACTGGGATGACAGGTGTGTGCCACCATGCCCGGCATCGCCACCTTTATTTGACCAGACTATCTGTGTCCAGATGGGCCACCACATTGTCCTTCCCCAGCAAGCTGGGCACTGTCTGGTGCAAGAAACTGATCTCCACACTGTGCCCAAGAGGACTGGCCACATAGAAGGCTCAGGTCTCCTGCTGCTTGTGTGAAGAGACGCATGCGGCAGCACTCAGGTGCAGCACAGGATGCGTTTTTTGTCTCGGTGTTTTCTTAAACTTGGTCCCATTTTATGATGTGACTTTCAGCTGTCAGTTGTCTGCACTCCCGGACGGGTGATGGCGTGGCCCCGGCAGAACATTATCCCTGATGACTCACAGCGAGGTACTTTTCCACTCGGCCTGCTGCCACACTCCCTTCTTGACCCTTCAGGACGGCTCTGTCACCTTACACGGTAGAGACTCATGTCTCTCTCCCCAGCGAGGGCCCAATTCTTAGGAACAGTTTCCAAATACTCTTTCCCACTCCAGTACTGCATCCAGTTATGAAATCAATTGCTTTAAAAGGAATACCATCTTGAGAAATCAGGCCCTTGAAGGCCCCACCCCCTTCCTCTCAGAAAGACCTGCAGCTTGGAAGGAGAGGAGGGAGAAATAATCTAAAGCCCTAAGCTTCAGGAAGACCAAGCCCAGACACTGTGATCATTCCCGGAAATTCAGGAAATCCTCCCTAATGGTTAAACTTCCCTGGCTTGAGATGTGAAAAGAAATCGGAGCCCCAGGTAATGCTTTTAGACTAAGCCAGAAGTGCAGGCTCCTAAGCCGTGCCTACTGTTGCTCCCAACTCTTTAAGATTCTCTTTAACATTCAGACTCAGACTTGGAAGGAACCGAGGTTCACTGTGAATCATTTTGGGTGACAGAATCATGGGTGATATTGGGTGGTATTTTCTACTTTTTTTCATGCACTAGCCGTTAATACTGGGAGAGATGGGCAGTTATTTTCAGAGATTTTTAAGTTAGAATGCAGAAATCGGTTGTAGCTCAATGGTAAGAGGCGCAGGCTTAATATATGTGAAGCCCTGAGTCCATTCGATCCAAAAAATTAATTAAAACCTAAAATGAAGATGACTTTTTAGGTTCTTTAGGCACCTCATTCTCTCAACATATGTATATATTGTTTAAAAAAGAACCCTTAAGTCTTTAGATAAATTATTTCAGTTATGGACACAGTTTACTCAGTGCATTTTCCCAATTTTACCTTCCTCGCCCCTCAGAGCCAGGGCACGTGTTTCCTTGCATGAGGAAATGGCCTTTCAAACTCTCCCCATACAGGCAGCGATCCCAGGATACTTTTGGAGGTGGTATCTAGCTCCCACAATGTACAACAGTGAAGACAGTTTGGTTTTGGCACACAAATAAACAAATACATCAACAGAATAACAGGGAGTCCACAGGGGCTCACATATACTTATAGTCACCAGATTTAACAAAGGCACAGCTGCAGTCAATGTTAAGCAGGATCTTTTCAATAAACAGTGCTGGACTAATTGCTACTCACGTGAAGAAAAAATGAATTTTGGTTCTAAACACACACCACACATAACAATTAATTTGAAGTGGATCATGGACCCCAATTGGAAGAGCAAAATATAAAAGCTCCAGGGTGTAAAGCTCTTTCCTAAAGAGCCCATTTAGGAAAATTTCTCCATGATTTTGAGATAGGCAACAGATTTTATAAACAGGACGCAAAACCACTAAAGAAGAAAAAAGACTTCTAATATGACCTAATTAAAATAAGGAACTTATGTTCATCAAAAATGAAAAAGAAAACAATTTAAAAACCATACGTTCATTACAAATGGAAAGGTTTTTATTGCCCATATCTATGCATGGCTTAGTTGTATGTGGCTACCTTAAGGGAAAAATACAGGATTTCTGAATATTCTCATATAAATTTTAAATATTGATCATTTGCAATTTTGTTGGTACTGCTATAGAGTAGATTGCATTGTTCAAGTCCTTAGAGGGCCTCATTAGGCTAAATGATACATCATTTGATTATTTTGACTTAATAAAATGCCAATCTGACATAGTTTGACCTAATATTCCCCTGACACTTTGGTGTCCAGATTGATTGTGTCATTTTCTCCATGAAATGAAATGCAATGTGAGATATAGTGGCAGTGTCACTTCTGAACAGTTTTAGGAGTGACAGAATTGGCCCATATCTTATTGTAGTAGGGTCCCTCCCAAAGGAATGTGGTGAGGACCCTCATAGGACAAAGGAAAGTAATGCAACACAATCAAGTCCTATGTCTACATGTGTAATTCTGACCTGGCTCTGGGGCATAAACTGTACCCGATCAGGCTGTAGTATGCTACCATGTCACCATATAAGGAAGACAAAGAAACAAAAGTTGTATGACTATGCTTGGGGCTCAGGCTTTGAACAAGCACCTGCTTAATCATTGCTGGCAAGAATAAAAGCTGCTTCCTGGAAAAAGCCTTGGTGTCCTGTCGCTCTATGTGAGAATCATGTGATATTATCTCTCAGCCATGAACATCAGACATTTTCTAATAAAAATGCTCAATTTTCTTGGGTCCCAGGTGAGAAATGACAAAGAGTGAAGCTATTGCCAAACTTCAGTGGACATACAGTGTACCGGATCGATAAACCACAGGTATTTTGGAGCACTCAGTAGTAACTGATGTACATTTAAGATTAAGAATCCACTATGAGCCAAGTGCATTGTCAAGAAAAATCCAACAACAATTAAGTCTCCATTAAAACTGTCATACAGTTGTTTCTAGAATCAGAAGGAAACCCAGTGGCACATGGGTGCTAGTCCCTCACCTTGGGGGCCCTTCTGTCAGCAGAAGGATGGCCCCAAGCCCAAGGCAGCAGGAAGTTAAAGATAACTAGGTGAATTGGGACCTCTGTAGACTGTGAGACAAAAAGTGGTGAAGACAGGGATGGAAAACTGTCAGAGATATTTCCACAGGAAGGTAGCCATTTTGAAATTTTAGATGTTGTGAGACCTTACTGAGCAGAGAATAGATTGTAAAAAGCGTAGAAACAGGGAAGGAAGAGATATTCTCTTGGCAATCATGAATTACTATTATAGACAGCTGAGTTAGGTAGAAGCATTCTAGGCAGTGAGACAGGGCTGGGCCCTCAAGGGGATCTGTGCAGAGGATGAGAGCACAGTGCAACTGTGGCTGGAGGCGCATCTGTTAAAGACCAGGCCTCAAGATAAAGATGGAATGACCTGGCCTACATGCCTCCCCAGGGGATAAGATAATTAGCATCACCTGATCCAATAAAGGCTAGATAGGTATCAGTCACCCCAGCGGGTGACCAGAATCTCCTGATCCATGTCTTAATAAAAAGGTCCTTGTTCTTTCCGCGTACCCTTGCTTCCTGATTGAATCAATATCACCTAAGTGGTAATACTTATAACCTTATTGGTTGATTATAGTTTTGACCCATGTTGTACCCACCTCATGATTTTGCTCTATAAAACTTCCTTTGAGAAGTGGGCTCATTGGCAACCCACCTTTTGGGTCCCCTCCTGTCTCTCCAGAACTGTTTCTCTCAATAAAGTTTTCCTACTCTTAACTTCCATTGTTCCTTAGAATTCATGCTTTGATTTGGGGGAACATGAACTCTGTGTACCTGACATCTAGCAGGTTGGAAAATATAATATTTATGCTATATCAATACCAATACTAACAAAAGGGAAAAAATTTTAGTAAACCAGGACCTACAGAGAAAAAGACATATTTAAAAACAAATAAGAACCTCCTGTGGAAAAAATCAAAGTCTAATAGTTTCATGACTGAGTTATTTGACACTTTAAGTGGACATATAACATCACATTCTTTTAAGCATGGAAAAAAATGAAAAGGTTCCCAGTTAATTTTACAAAGCCAGTTCATCCCAATACTAAAATTTGTCAAAACGAGTATCCTGTCTCAAAAAAGATCTGCAAATCAAAATAGTTTATGGGTACAGATTAGAGCTACTAAAGGTAATTTAAACAAATCCATCTGGTATTAAAAAATATAATATGAGTAGAAGAATGACTTCCTATTAAGAACGGCATACTAGTATAAGATGTGTTATATTAATTTATCATATCATTTCATAAATTGCCAAGAAGTCTACAAAAATTTCCTGTCCATGTTTGAGGGAGTGAGGTGGGGCATAAACTTTAGAAAATTAGGAACTTAATTAGCACAGTAAAGATTATCTCAAGTTGATAACCAGCATCTTACAAAATAATAAAGCAAAAGAAATGTTCACATTCGTATAGGGACTAATGCAAGGATGCCAACACTAGAAACTCTGGCCAATATAGTAAAAAAAAAACCAAAAAACAAAAATGAAACCCAAAAATAAAACTGGGGAAGAGGAGGTAAAAGAATCAATTATTGTTGATGATACTACTGCATTACTAAAACCATCAGGAAATCAACTAAAACATATGAGTAATTCAGTATAGTTGCTAATATAAAATATTAATTTACACAAGCTGTAACTTCACTACAGACCTCAATAAGTGGTTTTTAAAAATAACAGAACAAAGATGGCCTTTGATGAAACTAAAATTATAAATAGAAAAATTACATATAATAAAATAACAACACAAATATTGAAACAAATTAATAGAACTACCTAGACATTTACTAAACAAAAACTCACAAGAGTTCTATGAGTCCAATTACTGAGGGCTTTAAAGATTTGGCTACATGGAAAGATGTACAGTAATATTCCCAGATAAGAAAAATATTATTTATCAGGAATGTTAGGAATTCTCAGTCTGCAGATACAGACATTTTGCAGCTCACAGGCTCTTCCTCACTGATTTTAGGGCCTCACCCCTACATCAAAGCTCCCAGGATTTGACTGATGGTCTCCAGAGTGCTTCATGCCACACGCAAGCAGGAATGCTCTGCCCGCCTTCTGCAGCAATTCAAGTCAGCTGTTGGCAAACTCTCCTCTGGCCAGCTCATAGCACTCCAGGGCCAGTTGTGCGCAGGGAGGGGATGGTGGGAGGAAGAACGCCTCCTTCCCTCTTTCCTCACTCCTCTAATTTCAAAAACACTTGAAGCAGTGGTATGCTGGCAACCTGTTCTCTAAGGGAAAAATACTATAAATTTTACTGATATCAAGGACATGTAAGGCGTGATTTACAAATAATGTATAATATTCATGAAATCCATTCCTCTTTGTTTTGGGGCAACTTGCAATTTGGAAAAATGGTGTGTATAGTTTTGAATGGTTGAAAAAGGAAGAATAATATTTCTTGACACATGAAAATCATGTGAAATTCAAATTTCAGTATGTGCAGCAAATTATACATCAGTTGTATTAGAATGCAGTCTTGTTCATCCATTTAAATATTATCTATGGTTGCTTTTGCTCTTTAACAGTGGAATTAGTTGTGACAGAGACTGTGTCACAGGCCTGAAAAGCCTAAAACATTTATTGTCTCTGACCTGTTAGAGAAAAAGTTTGTCAATCTGTCATCTAGAAGTCATCAAAACAGTGATGCATGCTCTAATTTGCAGCATTTGCCAATTTCTATGTTTAAATACTCTTACTTGCCAGTGTCTGCTATCAGTGTGACCTCACTGAACTGAAACTAAGAAGAGATGTGTAATAGCACACCATTAAATACTTTACCAAAAATGATAGCTGCAAATAACCTGAAGAGCACAGACAATAGTGAGTGAGGGATAGCAAAATTAGTAGAAAGTGATGAGTTTGAGTGTTTATTATCTTTGTTTTTAATACAATTAATCCAGCTACAAGTTGGTAGAGTTTAATTTTTAATAATGTTTAACAGCCAAACTTGCAAAGAGTCCTGAAAATTTAACAATTGACTCTCACTAGCGGATCTGGAGTGACCAATGGTGGTGGAGATGCGAGCCCTTGTGATTCTATAGTTTCCACAGTAATGGGCTGAACAACCTTCTATGTGTGCCTTCTGCCATTGTGGTTCTGAATGAGTGGCACTTCTTGTCAGCCCCCACCTTCAGAATGCAGATGGCACTGACAGCCTTGAAATCAGAGCACACCACTCAATCTTCCTCTCTCTCCACATCCACAGCTTTCTCCAAGCAAAGCTTCATCCATGAAGGCAAACAGTTGCCTGGGCAATGCTTAATTGGGAGCATCCTCTGTCACAGAGTCACCAAACACAGCTAGGGTTGAAATCTGAATATTGACGTTTCCGCAAAATTTATATGTTGGAACCCAAGACCCACTGTGATAGTCTTAAGCAGTAAAGCCTTGGGGAAGTTATATTATGTGGGTTCCTGAGATTATTCCATTTAGAAAAGAGGCTGGAGTGAGCTCCTTTGCCTCATGCAGTGTGTGATGACACAACAATGAACTAGGATCTCTGAAGTACAGAGAGAACCCTTACCACATAGAGTGTGCTGGTGACTTCATCTTGGAATTTCCAGCCTCTACAATAAATTTTGTTGCTTAAAAATTACCCAATCTAAGATATATTGTTGCAGTAACCCAAAAATAACTAAAAGGATACAAAACAACATGCATAGAATGGTTGCAAACACATAAAATTGATTGCACAGATGTGCAGGTAAGCATGGCGAAACTTAGAACAAAGTGAGATGATGAGAAGTCTGGTGAAGGTTACTTTTGTTGTTTTGTGTGGTATATAATGTTTGGCTAGTGTACAAAAGACTGAAACAATTTTATACACAGCTACGCCAATTTAAATACACATGTAGTGTGTTTAAAAACACTTGGATGGTATAATCACTGAAAATGCATCAATACAGGTCATTTCTTAGTGATGACAGATTATTTTAGTTTCTTTTTGCTCACATGGGTGTTCCACAACAATGCGTTCACTTTAAAATCAGAGAAAAAAATTAAGGCTATTCTTTTTAGATAAAACAAATATTCTTGTCTGGAGGCACTCAATCTTGCAAAAAAAAAAAAAGAAAGAAAAAATACAATTCATTAATAGTGACTACATGTTTATAGGAGCATAGAGTCCTTAAAGTAGAAATGGTTAGCATGAGCAGGGAAGGCTTTGGAGAGGGTATCACATGGCATGCAGAGTCATGGAAGCAGCAAAGAGTTGACAAATGGACAGAGAAGGAGGCAAAAGGTGCTCAAGTCACAAGAAACTTGAAAGGTTCTTGCCCTAGTATAAATTACTGTACAATTATGGCGGTGGTCTAACATGGCGGAAGGCCAAAGCTGGAACGCCCACCACTTCCTGCTTCTTCTTCAGCCCTAATTATAACTCCCCTTCCTGTTTGCACGCACAGAGAATTCCAATTGGTTCCTCACACGTCATCAGTATTTGCCCCATGTGCCACTTCCGATCAGAGGTCATATAACCCTCTGCCTCTCTCTATCCAGTCGAAGAGGACAGCCCAGCCACTATGGGTTGTGTGCTCCTTTCCATGTCCTCAACTCAATAAACCTGTTCATTTTGTACTTTTTGCTTCTCTATTGCAGCAGAATACTCTACCAGAACTTATTTTCATAGAGTTACACTTAATGATAGTTTCTTATTCCAAGGATGAAAAGCTAAAGAATTTTTCATCTACAAAAACTGTCAAGAGAGCATTCACTTTCATCTCACTCTAGAAAGAATGAGATCACAAACTCAAAAAAAACCTGGTGAGATTATGGAGAAGAAGGAAACCTTCTATATTGTGGGTAAGAGTGTAAACTAGTACAACCGCTGTGGAAATCAGTATGGTATTCCTCATAAAACTAAAAATAGACCTGTATTCAAGCCAGCTATACTTTATCTATGTATCCTCTCCCAAAAAGTTAAAGAAATCATATTACAGTGTTACATGCATACCCATGTTTACAGCAGCAAAATCACAATAGCTAAATCGTGGAAATAGCCTCTATGTCCATCAACAGATGAATGGATAAAGAAAATATGGTATATGTACATATTGAAGTATTACTCAACTATTAGGATAAATTTGAGCCATTTGTAGGAAAATGGATGCACCTAGAAATCATAATGCTACATGAAATAACCTAGACATGGTAGGTTAAATATCACATGGTTTCTTTTATTTAAGAAACCCAAAGTATAAATACTTCAAAGAGCGCTCGGGCAAACGGTGGCCGCCCCAGGGGAAGAACCACCCAGCATCTCCCGAGATCCACGCCATGTTGGAACTTAGGGTGCTCGGAAACCAAGCAACCAGCCTACCTCCCTGGTAAGCAGCCGTGGCTTGGGCAAGTGGCGGCGGCCCCAGAGGAGGAACCACCTAGCGTCTCCCGAGATCCACACTATGTTGGAACTTAGGGCGCTGGGAAACCAGCGTGCCTGCCGCCCTTGGTAAGCAGCCGTGAGCCTACTGGCACGCAGGCTGAGAATCAAACATCCCACCACCACCACCCCGTTAACAAATGGGAGCTAGAGGTCTGAGCATCTCTTGGGAGGTTGACCATATGCAAGATAGCAAATGGGGGGGGGGTTCCCTCTACCAACTCTTTGAAGGCAAGTATTGTTACCACTGTTTTGCTTTGTTCTGATTAATTGTATTGCTCTATTCAATATTCTGTTGTGAAAAGTTCTATAATGTTCTGTATTCCCTTTGATTTTGCTATACCTGAATGAAAGAACAACTATTGTGAAGATAACGAGATACACTATGGCACCTACTGTTATCCCGGTAACCTGTTAATGATGTTCTGCACGAATTTCACTGCACTGTCTCAATTGGCTATGTTCTGTCTTGTTCTGTTGTATTTCACTACCTTCAAAATAATAATAATAAACATTCTCACAAAAAATAATACTTCAAAGAGAAAAATCAAGGATACATAATAGAAAACATGGAGTCAGACCTTCTGCAGATAGGAAGGGAATCTAGGGGTGGAGGTACATGGAGGGGAGAGCAGAAGGGGAAGTAAAAAGGATTAAGACACAAGATGTATATGTACCAACTCTCTATGATGAGTATTTATTATGTATCACAAACATGCACTAGCAAAACATTTACAGAAAACCTTAAGAGGATTGGTCCCCATGTCACTCACTATTTTTAGCACAACCCACATGACAAATTTCTGCACAGTGAATGCTGAGAAGGGTCTCTGCCTCAAAACAGTGATGCTTCCTTCTGTCAAACAACAAAGACTATTACAGAATTTAATGCTTCCCTTTTTGATTCCAGGAATCTCAGAGTCAAATCCTTAATTCTTGATAAAATTCAGTCTATGTAAACATCAAGTACAGAACCCTCTTTATTCCTGCCTGTGTTGCAAGTTTAACTGGTCAGAGTACGTCCATGTACTAAACCTTTCTCAGTGAGGTTCCTCATGTGGAACACAGAACACAGATACTGATCTGGGCACCTATTTCTCAGCTTTCCTAAGGATTCTATATAACACCGTAGTGACATTCTAGATGTGTAGGAGAGAAGTTAACTTGTTACAAGCAATGGATACCTTAGGGCAGGGGATTGCCAACTGGAATGGGCATCAAAATCACTGGAAGGGCTTGTTGGAAACAGATCGCTGGCCACATCATGAGACTGACTTTGTAGAACTGGGAGGGGACCCATAATTTCCATTTCTGGCAAGTTCTGTGACGATGTTGATGGTATTCATCTAGGGGAGCACAACTTTTAAAAATCTGTTAGGAACAGCCTAACGGAAGACTCTCTCCCATTTGTCCTGTGAAACCAGGTAATGCCATAAAAACTACAAAAGATTGGAATCACACAAAAGGAAACTATGGACCAGTATATATAACATACTTATGCAAAAAATGAAACAGTAGCAAACAGAATCACGCAACATATTTTTAAAATAATAAATCATGATTTATTTAGTTAGATTTAGTTAGAAATGTAATGGTAAGTATTAAGAAGCAAATCAATGTTTTTACCAAATTCATCTAAAGAGTAAGAGATGATTTCTCTAAATATTGAAGAATAGATATTGACTATTGACCAAAATCATCCATCATTCTTCATTTTTTAAAAAAAGCTTGGTAAGATATGAATATTTAGATTCTTCTTTAACCCGATTAAACATTTCTGGCACAAAAAGGCAGCATCATGCTTAACCAGGAAACCACCAGAGCCCTTTGGCCTGCAGTCACGGACATGACAAAAATGCCTACAGTTACCAACGTGGTAACTTGTGACCCAGGAGCTCAAGTGAACTCTCAAAGTTGCCCGGAACATCCCATCTCCTACTCAATTCTTTTTCCACTATCCTAGACAAGTTCACATCCTTTATTCTTTCTTCAAGCCTTTCTCGCCTCATTCCCCCTCTCACAGTTAAGGATTCTGTTTCATAATTTGGTGAAACTCAGGCAGGCAGACTTTTCAAGACTTATCCTGTCCACAACGACCCACTCGCCCAGTGGCGATGCCTCTGTAGCATGCCTTCCTACCACAGATAAATGTCTGCACATGCTAAAAAAAAAAAAAAAATGACATTCCTCTACTCGTACACTGCTTTCTACCTCACCCTACCACTAAAGACTTGTTTGATTATCCTCTGATCTCTTACACAAATGACCCTTTTGCTACTAACTACAAATAAGTCATTATTTCTTCTGTTTTCAAAAAATTCCTAAACTCTCCCCCCAAAAAACCCTCGCTTTTAATACTTGAAACAATTTGATTTTTCGAATCCCCTTGCAACAAAATTCTTCCAAAGTTTTATTTGCCCCCAGTACTGACACAGAACTGCTCCTGTCAAGATCAACAATGATACCACATTGCCAAAACAAGGGGCATTTCAGCTTGTCTCTTCACTTCTGTGCCATGTTTGATACATCTGATGACTTCCTTCCACCTCAATCTGCTCACTGCTCCTG
Source organism: Dolichotis patagonum (assembly GCA_004027295.1). Lineage (NCBI taxonomy): Eukaryota > Metazoa > Chordata > Mammalia > Rodentia > Caviidae > Dolichotis > Dolichotis patagonum. The sequence continues at coordinate 30,681 of PVJX010002612.1, read as the reverse complement.
GCTTTCCAGATAGCAGCTACTCGTGACATACTACGGCCTAGGTAGTCAGGCCTTCTCATTAGTTACTGCTGCTTCCTCTTCCTCAGAGGTCTTGACGTTGCAGTGTCCCAGGCTCAATCTGTGGCTCTTTTCACCTTCTCAGATGGTGACCCTGTCCAGTCTCATGGCTTCAAATGCCATGTAATATGCTGAAATCTCTCCGATTTTTATTCCCAATAATTTCTCTCAATGTCAAATGTGTGTATTGAACTATCTGCCTGAACTGTCTACTTGGATGTCTCTTGTTTTGTTTCGTTTTGTTTTCCTCTCAAATTCTATTATGAAAAATTTCAAACATAGGGCAAAATTGAAGGTACTTTTCAGTAGATATCCACCATCTGGTGCCACATTTTGCAAGCTGTACTTTTCACATGTCTATCAATTTAACTGTCTCTCTCCATCCATGAATTCACTGTGTGGCTTGATGTATTTAAATTGTAGACACTTCTCCCTGAATAATTCTTCATGCATGTCAGTAGAATCCTATATTAATATACATTTACAGTATGTAATGATTATATTTATAGTGGGGAATTTTTGTACATTGCACATAGCACATCTTAATTCTTTTCTCTTCCCTTCTGCTCCCATTTTTCCCTGCTCCTCAACTTTTGTTCCCCTTTCCTTTGTAGAAGCTCTATTTCCATTTTTAAAATTCTTTTCTTCATCCTTTTCCCTTTCCTTCTGCTCCCTCCCTCCATCTCGTGGTCCCCTTCCCATTTGAAAAAGATTTCCCTACTTCCTACTTTTTATTTTGCTCTTTACATTTTCAGTTTCTCACACAAGAGAAGCCATGTGTGTGTGCGATTTGTTTCACTTAACATGTTCTTGAGTGCACCTTCTTTATGGCAAGGTAGTACTCCACTGTGTATAAATACCACCTTTATTTTATCCATTCATCTGTTGTTCCAAGATTTAGCTATAAACATAATACGATAACTTCAACTTTTTCGAGAAGATACCTAGAAGGAGAATACCTGCGTCACACGGAATTTCTAATTTTAGTTTTTTGAAGAATCTCCATACTGATCTCCACAGTGGTTGTACATTAAAGTGTAGTCTACATTCTTACTAACAATATATGTTTCCTTTTTTCCGGCAGCATCACCAGCATTTATTACTGCTTGATTTCTTAATTCTTTCGAGAGTGATATGGTATCTCAGTATTGCTTTAATTTGCATTTCTCTAATGGCTAGCAATGTTGAATACTTTTTCATGTAGTTATTGGCCATTTGTACTATTTATTCTGAGAAGTGTCTATTAATTTTGGTTTCCCAGTTTCTGATTGGGTCTTTTATTTTGTGGGGTTTAATTTTTTTGAGTTCCTTATATAGTCTAGATGTTAGCCCTCTGTTTGAGGGTAATTGTTGTGGGGTAATTTCCCCCCCACAAACTGTAGATTATTTGTTAACTGTTAGTTGTTTTCTTTGCTATGCAGAAACTTTTTAATTTGTAATTATCCCATTTGTTGATTCTTGGTATTATTTCTTGTGCCACTGGTGTTATGTTCAGAAAGTCCTTTCCTATGCTTATGTCTTCAAGAGTTTTACCTATTTTATCTTCTAGCAGATTCCAGTCTCTGTTTTACCATTTAGATTTTTTATCCATTTTGATTTTAATTTAATATATTGTAAGATATATACACTCAGTCCTCTACATGTAGATATCCAATTTTCCCAGCACTTTTTATTAAAGAGGCTATCTTTCCTCCAGCATATATTTTTGACCCTTTAATCAAAGATCAGAGGTGAATGTGTCTGGGATTGTTTCTACCACATTTATTCTGTTGCATTGATCCACATGTCTGTTTTTGTGCTAGTACCATGCTGTTTTTAATCACCACAGCTTTGTACTATGACTTCAGACCTTGGATTGTGATGCCTCCTGATTTGCTACTGTAGCTCAGAATTGCTTTTGCTCTTCTGGGTCTCTTCTGGTTCCATATGGATTTATGGATAGTTTTCTGTCTGTGAGATATGCTGTTGGTATTTTGATTGGGATTGCATTAAATCTATACATCACCCTTGGAAGTATAGCCATTTTGATTGTATTGTTTCTGCCTATCAAGGAACATGGGTTATCTCTCCAATTTTTTATGTCCTCTTCAATCCCTCTTTTCAGATTGATTTAATTTTCATTGTTGAGGTCTTTTATTTCCATGGTTAGCTTAATTCCTAAGTATTTCATTCTTCTTGATGTATTTGATGGAATTTTTTCCATCAAATTTCTTTTTAAGTAAGTTCATTACTAGTGTGTAGGATCATTATTAATTTCTGTTGTTGATTTTGTATTCTGCTACATTGCTGAATTTGACTATTAATTATGAGTCTTTTAATGGATTTTTTGTCTTGTAAGTAGAGTTCCATGTCATTTCAGTGTCTTAATAAGCGCATAAACCTAACACATTTAATACTAAAATCATTATCCTTCCCTCGAGCCTACTTTACTTACAGATTTACTACATTAGTGTATGGCTTCTGTTTTCTTCTAGTTGTTCAGAACAAATGTGCCCTTATCCTTAATACATCAGTTTCTCTCACTTGGAAATCTTCCACCTTCTATGCATCAACAGGCAAAAGGAAGGTGAGAAAAAAACCTAGCATGTCGGATAACATGAACCAAGACCGTGAACATGATGCATGTGAAAGTCGCTAAGAACAGACATCACTGGGACTGAAGGCTCGTATTTAGAAATAACAGTAAATAAGTTTACACTGAGACTAGGTTATTTGTATATCATGAAGGTACCAAAGAAAGGTACAAAAAAAAATCTTGATGTGGTGAGTTCGTAAGTCATGGAAAGTTCCCCACATTCCTTATGTCATTCTCATCCTTCTCCCTAAAGAAAACTAGGGAGAGGTGTAAGTATTATAACAAGGAAGGGAAAAAGAAGAAATGAGCCTTCAAGAAAGTAATTGAGATGCTATGCATCAATTCAAATCCTCCAAACTCTAAGTCAATATTTGTACAATTATTGTCATGCCACACCAGCTGTTACATGGAAGCATCCTTTTATTTTCTGGGACTTCCTAAAGGCCTTCTCTGCCACACTCTTCTTCCCCACACCATTATTTTTTGACCATCTTAGTCCTTGGATGTGTAGTTGTCCGTAATTTTCCATGCTAGATTTTTCTTTACCACACATGACATTTTCTTAGGCCTCTTACTGGTATGTGTTACATGTTGTACAGTGAAGACAAGGAATTGACCAAGACTTAAATAGAAGGTCAGAACTTTTTCACACGAATGCTTGACCTTTAGCCTACCTTACACCAAGTGATTACATTTATAACCAGTCTCTACAACTGTTTCTAATGCAAAAATGTGGTATTGTAATCTGATCATTTTACTTAAGTATCTATTTACCTGGTTTTGGTAAACTTATTCATGTAATGTCAAGTTTCAGAGCTTGAAATCTTTCAAGGGAGGTTATTATGAGTATACTTAACTATCATTGATTCTCGGACATTAAGTTGCAATGGAATGTATAAAAAATCTGTCATTTGAAATATTATGGTTCTGAAAAATATTGAATTAAAATTCAGCTCATTTAGTAACATGGAGATAAAGAAAGATCAGTTTTCAAGATTCTTTCTGAAACCATAATATTATAGAAGCTAAGGGCCCAAACTGGTACAGGGAGATTGTGTGTTAAACCTACTGTGACTTTGGGCAAGTGACTAAGTCTGTTTCTAACTCATACCATGGCACATGGATGTGACCTCAATAGGGTAACAATAGGGGGTTATTGTGATTATGGAATTGTTTTATCTCTTGACTGTATCAGAGTCAATATCATAATACTGTATGATAGTTTTTCCAAATGTTATCAATGGGTAAAACTGACTAAAAGGTATATGAGATCTGTGCTTACAGCCACTGTCAAACTACAATTATCTCCAAATCAAAGTTTAACTTAAAAATCCATTTTTAAACTGTGGCATAATTTTGATATTAACTTCAAAACTACCCAAAGTTCTTTATGTCTGGTGAGACAAGGTGACATTAATACCAAATGACTATCAATTTAGCAATGGGATAACCAGAAGGTGGCGCTCATGTCACATAAATAGGCAATAGGTTCTATTCACTTAAATATTTTAAGGATGGAATGCTAGAGTTTTATCAATTAAAATTGTAAATATTAGCTTCAGTTTAGCAGTATTTTCAATATATCTTGATGTTTGGGAACAATAACTTTCAAAAGTCATTTGAAAACAATTGGTTTTGAATCCCTATAATACTGAAGGTAGCACACGGAAAATATAAACCATCTAATTAAATATAATTTTAATCATGTCCTGTATGGAGTGCCAAACGGTCCCAAACACAAGGAAGGTCTTGTATAATGATGCCAAATTTTGTATTCATTTGTTAAATCTCTTCATTTGTGATACAAGTGTTTCCTGATTCAGTATTAACTGTTTTCTTTCAGAGCTAAGTCTCACTATGTTGTTCAGTGGTTTTGAACTCAAGGCTAAAGCGATCCTCCTGAGTAAGCTGTAATTACAGGTATATGCCATTGCATCTGACTTCTTAACAGAACATTTGATTCAGATACAAATCCATGCTCAGCAAATGCTTAAACTGCAGAGGAAGGGCTCTCCTTTTAGAGTTCTTTTTTTTAAATTAGTGCATAAACATGCACTAAAACTAAACAGTTTTGGGGCATTGGCATATAGATATATCCTGATAATTTTCAATCTTTCTTCCCCCATCCCCAATTCTTCCCCTCTTTCCGGGATTCCCTCATCTATTTCCAAGAATTTACTTTCTAATTTTTCTATTATTTCTCCTTTTATTCATTTATCTTAGGTTTCTCATATAAGAGAAAACATGCAGTATTTGTATACTTTGCGTAACATGCTGGACTCGTTTCATTTTCCTGTGATGATTTCATTCTTCTATATGACTGAATAAAACTTGGTTATGTACCCCACATTTTCTCTAACCATTCCTCTTCTAATGCACAACGAGGCTGTTTCCTTTGCTTCGTTATTGTGAGCTGTGCCACTACAAACGTGCACATATTCCTGTAACATGCTGTCTTTCTTTCAGGAATATACCCAAAATGGTATAACTGGACCAAGTGCATACTTCCGGTTTTGGTTTAGGACTCTCCATACTGGTTCTTACAGTGACTTTAGTAGTTTATATTCCCACCAGTAATGTACGAGCGTTTTCCCCCCTCTTCATTCCCACCAGCATTTTTATAATCTTCATGATAGCTATTCTAGCTGGGAGTGAGATGAACTGTCAATCAGTTTTGATTGGTATTTCTCTGGTGGCTAAAGATGACAAGCCCCTCACACCCCCATAAACTTACTGGCCATTTGTACTTCCTTTGAAGACAGTCTATTCAGTTCACCTACCATTTCGATTGGGTTGTTTTGGGGAGGTTAACTTTTTGTGTTCTTTATACACCCTAGATATTAACCCTCCACCAGTAGAGTAGCTAGCAAAATTTTTGCTCAAAGTTGTCTTTTCACTGTTTCCTTTGCTATGCAAATAAACTTTTAATGTAATTCCATTTGCTGATTCTTGATATTTCCAGTGCTATTGGAGTTCTATTCAGGAAGTCTACCAGCGCCCATGGGTTCAAGCGCTTCTCCTGTTATTTTTCAGCAGTTTCAAGGTTTCTGTATATATCTAGTCTTTGATTCATTCTTATTTGAATGGATATCCAGTTTTCCCAGAAACCATTTGTTAAACAGGTTATCTTTTGCCTGGCATGTTTTTGGTTACTTTGTCAAATATTATATAGCTGTAGGTTCATGGGTTTCCTTCAGTCTTTTTTATTCCATTTGTTTGTATGTCTGTTTTTTATACTAGGTTATTTTTGTCACTGTGGCTTTGTTGTATAACTTGGTAACTGGTATTATACTTTTAGCACTGTTCTTTTTGCTCAGGATTGTTTTTGGTTATTCTTGGTCTTTTAACTTTTTAAGAATTTGGGGATTGGTTTTTCTAGCTGTGTGAAGAATGTTCACACTGCAATTTTAATAGCAATTGCACTGAATCTGCAGGCACTTTTGGTAAGGTGATATGGCCATTTTAACAATATTAGGTCTGCTGATCCATGCACAAGGGGGTTCTTTCTAATGTCTTCAATTTCTTTCTTTAGTGTTCTATAATTTTCATGACAGTTTTTTTGTTTTTGCTTGTTTTGTTTTGTAGTACTGGATATTGAACCCAAGACCTCATACTACACTACATCCCCAATGCTTTTTAAAAAATTTTGCCCAAAGCTAAGATCTTCCTACCTTGGCATCCCAGAGCGCTGAGATTACAGGCATGCACCACCACACCTGGAACTTCCTCTCTTCGATTGCTAGGTATTTAATTATTTTTTAAGCTACTGCAAACAGAACTATAAACTTGTCCACAGCACTCAAGGAACATTTACTATCAAAAGGGAAAGTTTGCAAAGAATCTTTAACACTTGCCCTGGAGTCTTCTGAGTGCACCTCAGTGACATTACTGGGGATCCCAGGCTCTTTGCATTCAGCCTTGTCTCACACCCAGTCTAACCAGTAAACAAGCACTGTAAGTAATTCAGATGATTCAAATGTGCTCCACAGGGACACATTTGATTTTACTTTTCAGAATATGGAGCTTCTGAAGCAAGGTCTCAGTGTAAGTTCAGGCAGGCCTTGAACTTGTGGCAATCCTCCTGCTTCAGCCTCCCAAGTGCTGGGATTACAGGCATGTGCCACTATGCCCAGCCCAGAATGTGGTTTTTAATAAGTAAAACAAGCAACTTTTTTTTCCCAATAAACACATTTTCACTTGTACAATTTCACATGAAGGTATGCCTTAAGAATTCAGATATGGTTTCTTACTCTTTTTAAGATTACCAAATTAGTCTTTATATGTATAAATTCCGATTTTGTTAATTAACCAAAAACACTCTATACCAGTTCTGTTTACTTGTTTAAAAGATAGCTAATTAAAATGAAATGAGAAGTTAGAATGAATTCTGAATAGTTTATTATCAAGTCATTACAGTGTTCAACCAGATCAACATATAAAGATAAAAGACATTAACAGTAAACATTGGGAGATACACATTCTCATTCTGAAAGACATGTTGTATACACAGAAAAAAAATGCAGCAAATATTAAGGTATTCAAAGTAATTTCTGACACTTTAGGTGTGACATATTTACAAGAAAAGTGTAAGTTTTAAAATAATTAAATAATTTCCATAGACTTATAAAAGATGGGAGATAAATATTAGAGCAGACCCTGACAATCACAAGAACATTTTCCTATGCAATAGGGTAGTTCTATAAAAAAATCCCAAAATAGAGCTAATACCTTACCACCACGAAACATATCAAATTACCAATACCAAAATATGCTAAAATGTACATGCAATGTGGACACTGTATGAAAGAAAATGGCATTAGGCTCTTGAATACTGCAGTGTCTATATAAATTTCTTAGATATATTTATAAAAACGAATTTTGTTTCAAAAGAGCCATTATAATGTATGTCAGCAGAAAAAGTAGTAACTACTTAAAACTTTTTCATTCTAACAACTTCCAAATGTAGTTGCAAAGAAAAAACCTACAACCTTAAAAAATATTAGCTTATGAATAAAAAAAAGTTGGCTGTGTATTCTTATACATATGAATTTTCAAACTAAAACTGAGTAATTCTACTATGATACATCTTAACTTTAGGACCCTACCACTGGAGCAGGAAATTCCTCTCTTTCTCACTCACAGATAGAAAGTCATTTTAGAAAATGAAAAGAAACAAAACAGTATGCATGAATTCAAAACAAAACAGCACTGTAAAATAGTAAAATATCATAAAATAGCAGCATGTGAAATTCAAGACTGTTTTTCTTAAAGCAAATGTTAAGATTGAACTACCAAATGGTACTTGCTCAAATTGTTCTACTATTCTACAACTGAAACTAACGATTCCTTAGGGAAGTGATTTTATTCATGATATCCCCTTGATTGAATGTACACTTAAATTTTGTTTTTTAAAACATATATATTGCACATGTAGAAAAATACCAGCATTCTGGTATCTCTAACATAAAATGACATCTTATTTAACACATTAAACTACGCTATTAAAAATTAATTTGTTCCAATATTTAAAGCCAATCATATAGGATTGTTGGGCACATTAACCTCAAAACATCCCTAAACGAGATGAAAAAACACAGGCACTTGAATATAGGTTATTAGTGACAAAAAATAGAGGTCACAACAATTTCATGACTAAGGGCAGTTATGTCTTTACATATAAACTTGAGGTCTTTCACTGATCCAAATATAGAAATAAGAATTATTTACAAAACTTTGATAAAAATAAGAGCTCCCCAAAATTTCCAACTTTTATAATTTTCGCTGAATAAAGCACTGACCATTGCAAGTTCTAGGCCTTTTCAACCAAATATCTCAGATACATACTTGTTTGAATTCTCATTTCCTCTTTTTTCTAAGCCAGGACAACCCATCATAATTATCAAAGATCTAGTCATAGCTTTTATGCAAAATTTATCACTCACCTCAAGATCCAGGGGTCAAAAATGGTTATAATTTCAAAATAGTCCATGTTGCAACAAAATTTTTGCAGCACCACAGACATTATGAGTTTAGGAATCTTAGTATGGCATATTTCATGTGGTAATATTAATGAATAAGAATGCGTAAATATTGAACTTTTAATAGGAAGTCACAGCATTTTTTAAAAGGTCAAAATAATTAAGCATTTTTAATGTTTTCAGTTGCTAAATATTTAAACTGTCAAAGTCACTAGGGGAAAAAAAAAGTATCACACACACATTTTTACCACCCAAATGAGAATACACAAAGCTTCAGACAGCTGATATTGGGACAATTATGGTTTTTGTTTCTTACAGGAATTACATTTAGTTTGGCTGCTCCCTAGATTCTTGGTTTACCAGTTTGTTAAAGAACATACCTAAAAGCCAGTCTAATACATATTTATTATTAAAAACCACTTCAATCTTTATCATCTTTGGCTAGAAGCCTCCTGAAAGGACAATGAAGGACAGAAGGGGCGGTCAGGCCCCCACGTGCTTCCAGCTTACACATCACTGACTGGAAGACTTGCATCGTCCAAGTCCACTGGGTCACCATCTTTTTCCTGAGGACCATTTTGAGGTTTTAGCATAGCTTGTTCAGTCACTTTGGAAGCTGGTTCTCTTGGAGAGATAGTCTGGACCTTGAAGTTCCCTGGCTTGACCTTGGCAAGAGATTCGTAAAATCCTCGCTTCTCCATGGTAAGGCTTGAGACCAAAGAGTGGCTGCGAGAGGCTGTGGAATGTGAGGTGGCTGCTGCTGTGCCGGCAGAACGGACAGTGTGTTTGGATTCTGGAGGACGGGTGGAATGCTCCTGGAACAAGGAGAAGTGGTCAGATACCATCATTAACCACAAGGTTAGACACAGTGTGAGACCTGATTCTCTGAAAAACAAACACGCGCACACTCGCACCATAAAGCAGAAGCGTGGGCCATGCAGCATAAATGTGCAAGTTCTTTCCCAAAGCAGTGCATTTTTAGGGGCGAGTTAAAAGCTGTGACAGCCAACAACCATTTGCACTAAGAAACCAGTTCTTTCACCAAAGCTGAATTTGGCAGCCTGTAACACTTCGAAGATTTAGCCAGCCTAAAGTAGGATACAGTGTTCCAACTACAACTGAACTGTGTTTTAAAAGTAACATTATCAGATTTACCGGTTTGTGTCTACTCTCAACCGACAATAGGATTTACACCACATATTTTAGAAAGATAAAAATAAAACGCAGAATGTTAAAGTGAAATCAGGCCATAAATTTATTTAATAAGCAGGAATCAAGATTTTTAAAAACATTTGTCTAGCACTCTGATAAAACTTCGTTTTTGCTCCCTTAAATTTCATTGCAAACCAGTGACAACAAAGTGTTTTTTTTTACATTTTATTTTGAATATGTCACATTCATATGATTTAAAGTTTTTAAAAGGGTACCTATTTAATAACTTTTAAAGCTTTAATGCACTAATACTAGTTGTGTTAATTTTATTATGCTTCTAACTAGGTCAAATTTGAAGAAGTTTCCAAGTATGACTATTCTAAATATTCTGCACAGTATGGTTCCTAATATATTGCATTTATTTAGGATACCAGTGGCTTGAGGGAAAAAAAGTGCAAATATTACCAAACCACTATAGAATCCTATTAAACGGTTAAAGTTCACCAGATATTTAAAGTGCCCTGCAAAATTATAGTAATATAGGGTTTGCATATGTTATTAAAACAAAGGTACATTTTGAAGTCAATAGTGTGAAATTAAAATGCAGCAACTCAGCAAATTTTTAGAAGCTAGCTTAATGTTTCTTTTCATTAGTAAAGTTTTATTATCTTTTTCTTTAATACCCATGTTCAACTTGATAACTACGGTGAAATAGTTTGCGTTAGTGTTGACAAAATCAGTTATGATAACTGCAAAGGGCAGTTTGGTTAACTCAACTTTCTACGATCAGCTGTAAGTAGTGAGCAAGTCCAGGCCCTCCACTAAGAAGGCACGTTTGCCTGAGAGCCCACATACGTGCCGCATTCACCAGTTCTTGATGTATACCTCTGTATACAAGGGTTCGACAGCCTTCTGGCCTGCCGCATCTGGAACACAGTGCAAAGATTAGAGTTAACCTATACTTAAGAGAGGGAGGAAAAGAGAAAGTTCTGCTGACAGTCATAGCTAGACAGTCCAACTTGCCCCCACCACAAAGCACAAAACACAAAGACCCTTCTCCAACTTTCCTCTTCCCAACAGACATTGTTTTTGCAGAGAATCTCATACTTGACTGCTGAAAAAGTCTATATCAATGCAGGCAGTTACAAAATTAACACCTATGAAAGTGACTTCTTAGAGATTCCGAAAAGGATGTAAGTAGAATGATAAACAAGAAATGAAAAGTGGATTTCTATTTACTGATATGTAGTTATCACTACTAGGAAACTATTAAAAGGCAATATTACTACAAGAAAATATTTTAAAAATACAGATCACCTAGCATATATAAAAAATCTACATAATAAAGGCCACAGTGCATACTAGATTTCTTTTTGCTGATGACATTGATACATTGTTAATTTTTCATTTTTCACTGAAATTTGTATTTTCAGCTGAGAAATAAGTGGTCAAAATATTCCAAAGCAAAATTTACTTCTTAAGGATGCATTTGAACATGAAAAATATTTTTCTTCCTATTTCTGAGTAGGATGCGTTTAGCTGTTTCACTTTTCTTATCACAGTACCACAAAGTAATTATGGCAGTTTTCAGAAGCAGGCTTTTATAATTAACCTGCTAGAAAATAAGAATTAAAAAAAAAAAAAAAGAAATGGAAAATTCTGAAAGGTAGTTAGGACTTCAGCTTGTTCAGTGGACTTACGGTACTAAGCCAATAAATAAACAAACAAACAAACCTAAATCAAATGAGAAAGTAAGGGAAAACTGAGATCTCACAAAACTGGGCAGCACAAGAACTAAAGGTACCTTAAACAATTAGGCCAAATACCATACTAAGTGTCCAAATTATACCAGTTTGAGACCTACTGACAAGTAACGATTGCTAAACAAAGCAAGGAAATGTTTACTCTTTAGTTATCCTGCTTGTGCATTTAACACAATACAATGCACAGAAAGTTATATATATATACATAACACTACAAGGAAGCATTAAATTAGAAATGGATTATTTTTTGCAAGTCCAATTGGTATGAAAGTCAACATGCAAATAAATTTCAATAAAGAAAGAAACAAGAAGGATTAGGGGGAGAGGAAGGAATACAATTCAACAGGATGAGGCCCTACGGGAATATTACCCTAGAGAGGAAACCTACAGAAGACGCTGATCTTCCAGGGCCCCGCTGTGCTACGATGGCGCCAGAGACCGCTTTAATCCAACTGTGCATCTCTTCAGGACTATCAGCCTAAAGGAAAGACAGCACTCATTCAAATTTTCTTCAAAACTACCTTCTACTTCTATAACTCCAATGTACTTAATCTGCAACTTATACTGTCACCACTTGCCACCCCCAATTTTAGAAGCACTTTTTAAAACCAGGTTTTGCTAGCTAAGTTACTAAACAGAGAGATATAAATTGGGCACTTAAATGTTTTAAGATCAGACACATCACAAATGTCAATAACGACACCTCTAGAAAGAAATTAAGAAAAGAACACTTTTATTTCCTTTTCCCAATTGCTATATTATCTGAATATGCTACAAGAATATATACCTGCATCATTTAGAAAATATTTTTCTAGGAAAAATTTTTAGTCATATCCTGAATTCTAAAGGAGTTTGAAAGTCATATAACATTTTACTCCTTGATAGGGATTGGCTTTCACTATGAATTTAAAACCTTACTATAAAATTCATCCAATTAAATAGGTTCCTAGGAAGGTGCAGAGATATGATTTATTCCAGAGCCCAGAATGCTATGATCCCTTACCTACATCTAGAAGTAAATCTAGAACTAGATTCTAGAATCTAGAAGTCCAATAACTTTAAAGACACAGAATGATATTTTTGAACTGAAGATACTTACCAAAGAGTTTTAGAAAGGAAAATTCAAAGCTGGCAATGGTAGACAATACTTCCATTTATTACTAATAAGAACTGAATTCCAGAAACTAATTTCACAATATAGAAAGGTTCATGCTCTGATGGTTAAACCTAATTTAGCACTTATACTAAAGAAATCAGAAATTCAGGCAAATTTATGCATAAAGATGTTCATTATCATGTTATTTATCATAGTAAGTGCACGAAAATTATGTAAATGAATGTTCAGCAACAGAATAATACAAGCAGTTTACTTGTGGAACATCCACACCATAGAAGATGGTACAATTGTAAAAATTCAGAAAAATTTTAACAATGTGGGAGAAAATGACTATAATATATAAAACAAATAGGATTTAACACAATGTTTAGTATAATCCCACTTGCTATGAGAAAGGTAAAACAAAAAACAGAATGGTTGCTTGAATGTATGATTACCGTTTTCTAAACCACCTTTTAAATTTTTATTTACAAAATTTTCTGCAGTGAGCATGTGTAACTTTTATAAAACAAATGTTTTTTTAAAAAACTCAATTGAAGTAATTCACTGTGGAAAATAAAAAGTACATTTTAAACTTAAATATAGTGTGTCTCTTATCTGTATGATCTGCTTACTTGTATTAGGTATGCTTGGGCTCCCCTTTTAATAAAATGACAAAAAAATACAATTAAAATTCCAAAATAAGTGGGAAATAATCCAATTTGAAACTATACATGTAACATGTAAGTTAGAAGAACATTTTCCTAGTTGGGTGGGATGGCACATGCCTGTAATCCCAGCATTTGGAAGGCTGAGGCAGGAGAATCACTGTGAGTTTGAGACCAGCCCGGCTAAACACCTTAAGGCCACCCTGAAATACATAGTGAGACTCTATTTTAACCCCTCAACCTCCCAGATAGGCATTTCTCTTCCTCCAAATAGTTATATTTCACTAATTCACAACAAAGTACTCCCATTCCTAAACAGACAACCCAGCAGTAACCTTTTATATATTTTTTACTAAGGTAATGAATTGTAATTGTCATATTTTTTTAACCTCAAAAGCAATTAACACTGTTTATTCACCTCTACAGTTATTGATTTCTTATGAGAGGCTCTGTAAGTATCCACATAAGTATCTTACCTGCACATAGAAAGTTCGAGATGTTGTTACAATTTCAAACAGGTTGTCTCTCATCATGATGTCACTGTTAAGGAAAAGTAATTATCCATTATACTTAAATGGCAATAGTTTGATCTTTTACTTGTTTACTCAGTGCCAAGTATGTGTCAATAAATGTTAGAGGTAAAACACTGAATTAGTTTAATAAAACATTTTTTCTCATTTATTTTATTTTTTGTATTAAACTGTATAAATTTTATGTAGCTATTTCTAGAAAAAGTTCACAAAGCAACTTTAGAGTTCAAAGTTTCTAACTTTGCCAGTCTGCTCAAAGGATGAAGGCACAGCTAATTCGTTTTTTTTGTAGGGTCTTATTCTGTTGTACTTTTGAAATACAAACATTGACAATTTATCAAATCCAATGGCACAAGTTGTTCATTCTGTTCATATTGAATTTTTTCTTCCTATTAATAAGCTTCTTATGAATTTTTACTTCTCAAATAAACAAATTATTTTATACTTTGAGGATTTCAAAAATTCTAGTATACCCCAACTCTAATGAGTTAAAAATTACATTAGAAAAATATAATGAAACTAAGGTATTGTTCTGTTTTAATAAGTGGTGCTAATATCCCCCAACAAGTTTCTTACCTTTGCTTACATTCTTGGACTTTATGAACTTCTTTAAGTGGTATCACACGGAGAGGTTCCTTTTCCTGGCAAAGAAGCAAACAGATACAGGACATTTATTCTTAAGATCCTTTTAAGGGTCAGTTTTCTTATTTTGTAGGCCAATGGAAAAATTACAGTTCTCTCTTGAAGCACATGCAAGCCATAAATCTACCTTCTTAAACCACAGACCATCAGAATGTATCCATTCAGTACCTTTATACACACTGTTGTTTCAAATAAAATTTTTGGCTTTGATGATAGTGTAGCGTTTTAAAAAGCCATCTGTTTCAGAAAAAGGAGCTATATTAGTTGAACATAGTAACTATGAATAAAACTGGCGTTTCTATGTTTAAAAAAAAAAGCCATTATCCATCAGACTTGGTCCTGGGATGGATCCCTGTGTACCAGTCAAGTGTATTACTTCTGCTTCTGGAATGTCATTTTGATCTATATAAAGTGACCAAAATATACAGTGAATGTTTTAAAAAATGCTTTAAATTCCTACAATAAAAGACACTGCCATCCATTCCCCTTAAAATATCCTCCCTTGCTTTTGAACACTTACCACATGGTTATTGCACTTTCTGAAGCAGTTCTTGAAGTCTTCTTTCATGTCTTTACAAACTATTGTGATGCTGGGTAGCATCCAGCAGCAAGTCTGGCTTGTAAAAATATAAATAAGGTGCTGATCCACCTTATTCCCTAGATCCTAGTCACCACATGACTTCTGACGCTTCCACAAAGTCAAAAGGACCATGAAAACTAAGTGTTTTCAATCAATCCAGGACACTGAAGCAGCCACAACAGTGCAACCTCAGACACTCAGGGAAGAAAACTTACAGAACTGCCAGTGTGTTCAAAGTATTTTGAGGCACTGATGGCAATAGAGCTTGACTTAAATATGTATTTTGCCAGTATCACTTTAATATGAAGTACTATTTATTGAACACTTACCAACTATTGGTAAATGTCCTGATTTTTAAAAGTTATCTTAAACTTTCTACAGCCTTACAATACATATACTATTATTTACCAAAAGAAATAGGATTAGATATATTAAATATTTCACCCAAGATAATAAAACTAAATATAAGACATAACTGATTCCTAATAGTATGATATACATTTCAGTAAATTTTGTATTCTGAATTTTACTTAATGTTACCATGAGATTAAGATATAACATTATTTTATGAAGCAACAAGAAAAAAATTAAACCACAGAACTTTCTCTTAATCAAATTATGTGTTTTACAAAATCATTTACAGAAATCATACAAAGAATGTCTACATATTTTGTACCCTGTTTTCTAAGATACTAATAATTTATATTTTTTAAATAAGTAACATGAATATATGGGTATATATATTTATTGAAAATGTTTAATATACAGATGAACCTTTACTACTAAATATATCAGTGTGTTTTGTTTTTAAAATGTTATTAGTAAATACTTGCAGTTCACAATGATTATGTTCATTGTAGGGAATATATACATATATATATATCACATTTTAATTCTCTATTCCTAGTTTTCAAATTTTTTTCATTTTTTTCATTTTGTCAGCATAAAATCTATTTTACAAGTCTTTATGAAGTTAATTATCTTAAGCACAGATTAACAGGTCAAAGAACATATAAAACAATTACATTAAATCCAAGTATACTTTTAGATACATTGAGTGTGCTGGATTATATTTGTTGTACTGCCTTTTATTTGTACTTTATTTATATATTGGGTTTTTCATATAAAAGAAACCATGTAATATTAAGCCTGTGTGTCTGACTTACTTCACATAACATAACTGTCTCAGAGTGCATCCATTTTCCTACTAAAGACTCAGGTTTATCTCTTTTATGGCAGAGTATCAGTGTATATTTTCTAAAATATGGACATACTTTTATATAACCATGGTACAATTACGGAAACCAAAAAACTCAGCACTGATGCAGTATGATTATGTAATCCACAGACCACACTGACTTCATTAATTGCTCCACAAGTAACCCTTATAGCAAAAGTAAAACAATCTATTTTATGTGAGGTTGCAATCTAGGATCATATCTTATAATCAGCTATCATATCCCTTGTCTCCTTTACTATGGAATAGTTTAGTTTTTTCTTTCATAATCTTATTTAAGAGTCCAGGCCAGTTAGTTTGCAGAATGTCTCTCAATCTGCATTTGTCACATGTCTATTCAAGCTAATGTTTGGTTTATACGCTTTTGACAGGAAACCACATGTGTGGAACATATGACAGCATGCTCTTCTTAGGGTATCACTATTAGGTTGCACACAACAGGGGTTTGATCCATTCCTAGTGTTACCCTGGTATCTTGCTTAAGATTACTGTTTTATCTTTGATCATTGTTAGGTATATTATGAGGAAATACTTGGAACCGGTGTTGCCCAACATAACTTTTCACATTTGTTTTAACAAACATTGAAGATTCTTGCCTGAAACTATTATTGGTATAGCAGCTGAGGTACTTCCTTATTTTCCGGCATGATTAGATTTTCTGGGCTTAGCTTGTACTTTACCTGTCCCAGCTCTGAAATCAGTTATTTCTCCAAAGAGTCCTACTTCCTTTTGTTTACATAATGACATTAATATATGCTTCTGGGGGAAAGGATCTCTTCACTTAGCCTATCTTCTCATGAAGATGAAAAGAACTGTCACTAGTTTAATTTGCATTTCTCTATTCATGAGTGAGGCTGAATGTCATTTTTATGGACCATTTTAATTTCTTTTAAAATAAACTGTCTATTCATGCCTTCATTTCCACCTGATATAGTCCCTTAATGTTTCCTATTTCTCTTTTATCATTTTCTGTTTTGTTCTTTAGACAGGGTCTTGTTGTGTATTTCAGGCTGTCCTTGAACTGACTTTGTAGCTCAGGTAGGCCTTAAAATTGCTTGAGCCTCAGGAGTGCTGGGATGACAGGCATGTACCACCACATCTAGTGCTTTTTCAACTTTTGAAACAATCATGAATTTACAGAAAGGTTGAAAATACAGCCCAAAAAGTTGATTTTCCTGAGCCATTTTAAGGCGAGTTGCTGTCCTGGTCCACATTATCCCTGAACACTTTTGTGTATTTCCTGTAAGAATATCCTCTCACATAATTACATTATAACTTCCAAAGTCAGGAAACTTCCCCAAATGTCTTCTATTAGAAAAAAAATACTCAGTCAGAATCACAAATTAGACCTGCTTATGATCTGTTTCTTTTTTACTATGGGGCATTCCTGATTCTTTTCTTAACTTTCATAATCTTGTCTCTCAAACTAAAAGGAGCTATTTCATAGCACATCCCTCATTTGGGTGTGTCTGGTGTTTCATGATTAGATGCAGATCACACACCTTTGGCAGGAATCTCAGTGGTGACACTGTGTTTTTTTCACACTATCCTGTCAGGTGGTGACTTCAGTCTTGTCATCACTGATGAAGTTCATCGGAATTATTTGACTGCCTGATTAAAGAAGTTATCTGCCAGTCTTCTTGACTCCAAAGTTACCCTTTTTTGTGTGTGCTTACTATCTAGCCGTAAGTATCTCATTCTTCAACCTACAGACATACATTCACTCATCATGAAATTATTTGTTTGTATTTGTATGGACTCATGGATCCCTACTTTATTCAGTGGCTACAATATTATTACCATCACCTTTAATTTTGACGCTTGGATGCTCTCACGTGTCCCAAATTTGGCTAGGAGAAAATGTTTCCGAAGTGGCTTTTACGTTTTTTTGCTTGTCTCTGTCATTCATGAGTATGTCCTTGGTTTCTGACACAAGACATTCCAAATTCATTGTACATTTATTTCCCTCATCCCCAGCTCTGGAACCTGCCAATGTTGATTCTTTCAATGGAAAAAGGCAGTTTTTTCAGGGCAGATTTATATCTACCTGGGTATGTTAAGTACATCAACATATGAAATTCCAATTGTTATGGTGATTATTTAAAACATCCTCCCAAAATCTCATTGTGTTGAAGACCTGGTAGCAGTTCTCATTCCTTCTCACATGAATGGACTACGAGGGTTGTAACATTATTAATGCACTGACCCAAGGATGAGATCATCATTTGACCGCATTATTGGGAAATGCTAGAAACAGGAGGTGGGGACGAGCTGAAGTGAGTGACCTTGGCGGGGCCATACCTGGCTCCTCTTTCTGCCTCTGGGCTGCGAGAAGGTGCGCAGCTCTGCTCTTCGATTCCCTTCCACATGGTATTTCTGTCTCACCACAGCCCTAAAGCAATGGAGCCAAACAACCACGGAGCCAAATCTCTGGAACTGTGAGTCAAAACAAACCTTTCTTGCTTGAAATTGTTTAGCTCAGATACTGACATAAAGCTAAGTAACACACCAATTGAACACCAAATTTTTTATTTTTTCCTCATTATTCTTCGACAGCAGGAAACTTTTCAAGTACCCTTAATATACAGTATTTTCTTATTTTATCAATATGTATGTATGCAAACATTTTCTATCTCTGCCATCAATCTCCTCTCTATGAGCATGCCTTCTTCTCCCTACTCCACGCTGAGCTAATCTGCTCACTCTGCATGGGTTCTGCCTAAGCCGCACTGGTTGCTCCAACTCCTCTCCCTTGGCAAGACCTCTTGGAGGAGTTGATACCTGAGAAGAACCTTAAATATTCTTTTCCCTATTTTCTAGTGCTACACATTCCAATACAGTAACTACTAGCTATGAATGTTTAACTATATAAATTTAACTTAATGAAAATGAAATAAAAAATCAGTTTTAGAGATGAAATGAAGTCAGTTTCTCAGTTATACTAACCACATTTTCAGCACTCAAAAGCTACACGTAGACAGTAGACTGGACAGTACAGATACGGAACATTTATACACAGGCAGGAAGTTCTATTGAAGAGTGCTGCTGTAGTGCCTTAGTTTAAATAAAGTATATGGCTTCCTCTCAATGGTTTCATACAACAAGAGGTATAGACCTGAATTAATTCATGCAACGACCTACTGCAGAGTTCAGGTCACCGAACATTTTAGGCTGCCACTCAAACAAGTGGGAAAGAAAATATCAATCTTTGAATTCTATGTTCAGACAGGACAAAAATAGCTTACATGAGCAAATTAAGTCAATCTGAAATAGGAAAAGAAAATATTAAGCAGGGAAGAAAAGACAAATACAAAGGGTTAAATGCTGACATTAGAGACTTAATTGCATAAACTAGCTTCTCCAATGCCCCCTCTGAAGGCAATCTGTAAACAGGAAGGGGCTAATTTTAGACCTTTTAAGGTGGGATGACTCTTTGAAGACGCTTTCTTTTTGTTTAAGAAAAATGCTATTATATGAAAGCATCACAACAAAGTAAACTCAACCCTCAAAACCAGACAGTGAAAAATGATACTTCACCTGAATGTAACACTTCTCAAGCATTTGTAAAGCAACATTTATGATGTAGCAACATACCAGTTCAGATTTGAAGTAGCCTATTGTGTTTTCATCCAGCTGAAAATATCTTCGCTTCCAGTTTTTCATCTACCAGAAATGAGCACAGAAATAAGGCTTCAGTTTCTAAGAATGTCAAATGTTAATCATCACGTAACCATTTGGATATGAACCTACAACAGAAAATGTGAATTACTGAAAACTTCATGGCCCTCCCTTAGTAAGGCCGTAAATGAAAGCTCATCTCTTGTTTGCAGCCCAGGTCATAACTCCTGGTTCAACTTGTAGGGGTTGACTTCTAGGTTTTATTAACATCTTTAAGATATTTCATAATTTTAATAGTCAAAAAGTAAAAAAATAAAAATAAAAAGTACTTCCTTTTCCTCACAACACTAACAAAAAAGAGTAAGCACAGGAAATATTATACCACATCAGGTTTCTCCATCTTTAAAATGCATGAATCCTTCTTTACTTTACACCTAGTAGAAAAGCAATATATACTTAATAAAGTAAATAGCTTACACAAACATTTTTGTCAATGAAGTATACCTTTTGTGTGTGCTCTAAAGTATCTCTAAGTGACTGATACTAGGTATAGGAGAAAAATAAAAGAGGAAGGACTGTTTCCTTCAAAGCCTCAATTAGTAGGTACTGAGTATCACAGCCTGGTGAGAAATGACTCTACCTACAGACGCTGTACAGTGAGAAAACTCCAGTCCTTGCCTTCATTTCTCTGAGCCCAACTAGAACTTTCCCTGGGCTGACCTAAAAGAATCAGTTGCTCGAAAGAGATGAGAAGTTCAAGCAGAACTCCCAATAGGGTTTTAAGTACCTTTTTATTCCTATCTTTTATTTTCAAAACTTAAAAGTTTATTTTCTCATGCAAGTCTAAAGATTTAGTTCACACATACAAAATAAGTTTAGAGAAGCACCTGTTTCCTTAGAAATACTGATACATGTACTTGTGTTTGTAGAAATCTTCCATCATGGAACTGTGTGGCATTATTTGGGCTCCCCTGTAATAGCTTTTCCTCAGTACTAGGTTTTGTGCCATGGACTACAATTTTCTAACTTTCATTTTTCCAAAACTCCCTCTAGATCCTAATTTTTGTAAATGGTTTTCCCTAGAAAACAGAATCTGGGAGGTTAAGTAGCCCAAGCCCACAGAGACTTCCACTGAGGTCAGGTCAACCCCAGCACTCGCTCCTCGTGCCTCAAGATGCTACCTCTCTAGGGGAGCTCTTCCCCTCACCCATTCCTACAGGTGTGGGGAACCATCAGAACATTCTGGAGTAAATTTAAACTGTTAGAAAGACTCGTCAAAACTGAAGGTCAGTGTAAACAGGTCTTAACTCACTCAGTTGTCCACAGGCCAAGGAGATAACAGCACTGCACTATCAACACAGAATAATCCCTGCTTTACCTCCTGATGTCCTTCCCAGCCTGCCAGTCTTAAGACGCTCTCAGTCTTTTATAAAACACTGCAAACTATCTGAATAACGTGTGAGTGGCTAGTGCTGCCTCATTTTTCATTATGCCACACATTTTGTTAAGCTACTCACCACTGCTCCTTGTTTTACACAATATCCAGCTTTGATAACTGTACTGTCTGGAGGTGGCTTAGGAGTAAAGTAAGGAAGATGGCTTTGTGACCTTTTCAAATTATTTCTGTCAGTACTTTCACCACATTCATTTACTTCTTCTTTCTAAAATGAAGCAAAATAAATAAATGCTTTTGTTTCTTAATTAGATTCAAAACATACTTCCATTTCATGTTGTTATCCTGGAAAATCCTATAGTCTCACTGTAGTCAGGAATACAGTTTTTTAAAAAATTTTTTTACAGAGAAAAAAATACAAGTTTCAAAACAGGTTAGTAGGAGAGTTACAATAATTAATACATTGCGTATTGCTGACTTCACAGCATTCACAGTACAAGATATAGGCATGATATCTTGTCCAAACAACATCAGCACAAACCTTTCTTTTCAATGAATGATGAGAAACTAGCTGTATAACCATCTTAACTATATTACATATGAATATATTTTTTCTTTTCCCTTTTCTTTCCCCTTTCCATCACAGTTTATCTTTTCTTTTGAACAGTTTCTTCCCAATTCACAAATACTTATTGTACATTTTGGATCTTATTTACTCGTTCAGTGTCTAATACTAGTGAGACAATACAATGTTTACACATATGGTGCTGAGTTATTTAATTTATGAGTATGGTCTCGAGTTGCATCCATTTGGCTATAAAAGTCTTAAGTTTATCTCTCATGGCTGAGTAGTACTCCATTCTATTTTTAAAAATATATCTTTTTTATTCATTCCTTAGTTCACGGGCATTTGGATTATTTCCAAGATTTAGCCATTACAAATTGTGCTATTATAAACATCAGTGCACATATATTGCTGTGGTATGTTTTTAATTCTTCTGGGAAGATACCCAGAAGGGGAACAGCTGAGTCAAATAGGACCTCTAATCCTAGTTTTTAAAGGAATCTCCACACTGATTTCCACAGTGGGTGCAACAGTCCACGCTTCCAACAGCAGTGGAGAAGGGTTCCTTTTACTCCACAGTCCTACCAGCATTTGTTATTGGCTGATTTTTTGATGATAGCCATTCTTTCTGGGGTGAGATGGAATCTCACTATTGTTTTAACTTTCATCTCTTCAATGACAATGATGTTTAACATTTTTTCATGTGTTTATTTGCCATCTGTATTTCATCTGAGAAGTTTGTATTCATCTCAGATGCCCATTCTTGGATTTGGTTTTTAAATTTGGTGGTCTGATTTTTTTCAATTCTTTGTATGATCTAGACATAATTCCTTTGTCTGAGGGACAAATGGCTATAATTTTTTCCAACTCTGTGAGTTGTCGTTCCACTCATTCTGTTGTTGATTTCTTTTGTTGTGCAAATGCTTTTTAATAAGGTGAGATCTCATGTATTGATTCTTTGTAATATTTCCCTTGCAATCTGAGTTTTGCTCATGAAGTCTAAACCCTATGTCTTTGAGATTTCTACCTATTTCTCTTCCAGCAGATTTAGTGTTTCTATTTTAATATTTAGATTTTTGATCCATTTTGACTTTGGTTTAGTGCGTGGTGATAGGGATCTCATTTTAGTCTTCAGAATGTAGAAAGCCAGTTTTTTGAGCACCATTTATTAAAGAGACTATCTGTCTTCCAGCGAACATGTTTGGCCCCTTTGTCAAAGATAAAGTAGCTGAGTGTGTTTGGAGTTGTGCCTGCATCTTCTATTCTGTTCCACAGATCCGCAGGCCTATTTGCCAACAGCATGATGACTTTTATCACAGTAGCTTTGTATTGTGATTTCAGTTCAGGGAGGAACACAGATCTTGAAGTAAAGAGTTTTCTAATTAATCTGAGATACTTAGTCATAACTTTCTTATTGTCAAAGCACAAATTTCTACTTCTGAAGTTATACAAAAATCCTGGCTATTAGCAGTGCCTTTTTTGGGGGAGGGACTTTTTATTTTGAAATAATTATACAGATTGACAGAAAATTGTAAGTAAAAAATAAAAAAGTAGAGGACAACAAGAGGTGCTATGCACCCTTCAGATTTCCCCAGCAGGAAAACTACATATACAGTATATATAGAAATATTACCAAGACTAAGAAACTGACATTAGTACATCACAAATCTTACTCAGATTGCACCAGCATTACACACACTCATTTTTCTATGTGTATATATACAGTTCTGTGTCATTTTACACGTGCAGATTTCACCACAACTGTGATCAAAAGTTTCTTTGTGTTACTCTTTCAGATTTTACCCCTAATTCCATTTAACCACTGATTTGCTCTCTATCATTTTGATATTTTGAGAATGTAGTAAGTGGAAGTACACATACGGCAATATTTTGGGACTGGTTCTTTTTATGCAGCATAATTCTGTGAAGATTCATTCAGTCTGTTTCTTGAATCAATATTTCATTTTTTTTACTGCTGTACTTCATGGCATGAACTACTACTTATCTGACCATTCACCCATTAAAGAGTTTGTGAGTTGTTTCTGGCTCTTGGGCATTAGGAATAAAGCTACTGTGAACATTCATGTACATATTTTTCTGTGAACATAATCATAATCTTTTTCTTTTTTGCTTTTCTTTTTGTTCCCTTCAAGACAAGGAATTATTGTGTAGCTCAGGGGTCCTGAACTTACTATAAAGTCCAGGTTGGCCTCAAACTCCTGACAATCCTCCTGTCTCAGTCTCCCAAGTGCTGGGATTATAGGTGTGTGCCACAATGCCAAGCTAATCATTCATTTCTTTTTATTTTTAATAAAAGGAAGAAAAAACAATTTCAAAACAAGGTAACAGGAGAGTAACAATAATTAATACATTGCATATTGTTATCTTCAGAGTAGTTACTCAGGGTCACCGATTTCTTTAGGATAAATGGCTAGGAGTGCAAATACTGAGTTGTATAGCAACTGTAAATTTACTTTTATAAAACAACATTATACAAGGTCCTAAATTCCATTCCTGGTCAAAACAAAACAAAACACAACAACCACCACCACCAACATTCCACCAGTAATATGTGAGAGATCCAGTTTCTTCTCATTCTTGTTAGCATTTGTGTTGACATCAATTTTTATTTTACCCATTCTGACAAATACGGTGTCTCACTGTGGTATTAATTCACTTTTCCCTATTGGCTACTAATGGGGACCATCTTTTCATTTGTTATGAATATAGTATTTCATGTTTTGTTTTTCTGAATTATCATAAAGTTTTCCTACTTTGTAACTGGGATTTTTGTTTTTTGAATTAATGAGTTTAGAGTTCTTCATAAATTCTTGATACAAGTCCTTTGTTGGCTTTGTTGACTATAAGGTTACCAATATTTTTTCCCCAGTGTGTATAGCTTTTCACTTTTGAAACACAGTCTTTTACAAAGCAATTTTAAAATTTAATGAAGTTCAATTTATCTGTCTTTTTCCCTTATGGACTATGCTTTTGATGTCAACTCTTAAAAACTCTGCTTACTCACAGATCTTAAAAATTTTCTCCTATGGTTTTTCCTGGAATTGTTGTAGTTTTACGTTTCACATGTAAATCCAAGTGTTTTTTCAAAACTATACCATGGATTTCATGCTCCTTAAAGCACTGACTTTATTTATGACATCAGATAACACAGAATCTTATAAATCAGCCAAAGGTCTATTTTCAAGAACTTCTAAAATTCAGTAGAAAAACTAAGCCCTAACCATCATACATATATTGAGGAATTTTTAACCTATTCTACATTTAGATAGATACCAAAACGACACTATGTACTTAAATTTGTAATGCTAATATTTAACACACTGCTTACTCTATATTTACTAAATAAATTTATAATGCGAATAGGATTGAACATTTTCTTGATAGTCTTAGTACATGTCTAAACACCTTCACAATGAATAAATAACAATTTTTAAAACTATACTGCAAAATAGTAAAACAATACAATTATTTGGAATTTTCAAGATGGCATCTCACATAGAATTCAAATTAAATTAGCCACAAACTACTACATTATCTAAACACAACTACAGGCAAAAAATCTACATCAATGCAAGTCATAATACAAATAAAAGCAGCTTAGTCTAGCTATAACTACAAGTTTAACAGGTTAAAACAACTGATTTTTGAAAAACCAAACACATACACAATCCTATTTAATTTTTTATTCAACTCTGGTAACAATTGTGAACTGCCAAAAGAGCACTGATATACTTTTTTCCAAGCATAAAGAAAGCACACAATACGTAAATAATATTGTATGATTTTTCTTTTCATTAATAATCCTCTGCTGGCAAAATACCTGAAATATGATATATAATTTGATTTAAAAGATTTATAAAGTATTAAAATCCTTTAAGTTCAAAAGACACAAATATAATTTTAAAAAGCCCAACACTGACAATTAACACTTAAAAACTTGACAGGCATCTATCAATGGCAATGCAAGAAACCTAAACTCATACAGAAGTTTTAATGTCATAAAAATTGCTTACAAATTTTTATTTTTCCTAATACTCAAGTAAGACATCAGCATATCATACTTTTGGGACATCATTAAGAAAAATTCAAGTCTTTTGTTTAGCTTGTCTAGTCTAAGTTGTAGAAAAATCAGTCTTAAAAAAATTATACATATTTGCAAACTGTGACTCAGATTTTTTTCTAAGAATTTATCATTTATAAAACATCATCTGTGACTATAAAATTTAAACTATAAAAAGTTTATCATAAAAAAAAGAGAAGAAAAGCAGAAAAAGAATTCCATATTGGATTTGAAAATTATGAAAACTCCATGGATAGAACTACTTTGTAGTCATGGAAAATAGCTTAGAGTATCACCTGATGTCTAGGAAAATGCTTATGAAAATGAAAAACTATTTACAAAGCCCAACATGCAACTCATGTCTCCATTTCTGTGTAGTACACATGAGAAGGCTCCAAGAAACATGAAAACCGTTAAATGCTTACCTGTGATATACTTTTTTTACAATAAATATACACTTTTGGAATAGGAAAAAAAAATAGGTTCTGCAGTAATACAGTATTTTATTAATTTAGAAGAGATGTGGTGTTTTAGTTTGGATGATAATTTAAAAATCAATATGCAATGAGATCCTCAAAAAAGAACTGTTACCTGAGTTGGAGTAATGATGGGCACACCACCAACAATGTCGGTTCTATAAGACACTTGTTTTTTCCCACATTCACCTTGGCGATTTAGGTTATCAGAATTAGGCTGTGAGTCTGGCTGCTTTGGTACCTAAAACAGTACATAAAAATGAACCATTTTACAACCAGATTTATATGCAACCCTTTTTTAAATCACAGATTTACCAATTGTCCACTTATATATAATGAAAAAGGTATATATAAACTATTTACAGTGTATATGCATGGTCTTTTAAATTCTCACATTATTATTCTGTTCTAATAATGTTTTATAATACAGTTGTCACTTACTAAGTACTTACTTACACAAGTACTTCACATATTTCTTCATTTCACCTCCCACCAGCTCTATGCCCAGGAACACTACTATTCCATTAGAGAAGTAAGGAACACAGGCTCAGAGGCATTAAAGAACACAGGTATAGATCCAGGTTGTACTAATTTTAGCCAAGTTTGTGTGACTCTTCCAAATTCAACGACTATGCTCTAGAATACAAGCCCTGTTTATTAGAACACTTAACTCTTTGCTGCTAACTTCCTTTCTTCCATTCCAGTGATCTAGAAAGTCTCAAGGACAGGGATTGCAACACACTTATCTTTATCTTGGCTTCAAGACAGTATATTACCAAATACATAGTAAGTATTGAATAAGGGCTGAAAGACTGACTTGATGAACTAATCTAAAAGCAGCAGAATGAAACTGTTCACACAAATCAAAAATCAAAATATGAATAGTAACAAAATTTCTCAGGAGCAAAAGAGAAGACGGCCACCGAGGGTGTGAAAGCAAGAGCGAGTGGCTCCACACTGGTGCTGAAGAAAATCAGATATCCTGATGCAGGGGTGAAAGATAAAGTTTGATACAGGACAAAGGAAAAGAAAATCTAGGTGGACTAAAACCCAGTATTTAGGATATGTGTGATCAGACCATTCCTGGATCATGGAACCCCACCTCCACCTCAGACCAGGCATCTTGGGAATGGACTAGACTGAGGGATCTGGCCCTTTGGTGATGGTCTGGTCTACTGAATAGACACAATTACTATTATCTCCTGACTGGGCATGGCAAGTGAGACATGCAATCAAGGGATTTAAAGATGCCAAAACCAGCATGGGCTGGAACAAATCCTCATGCACCCATGTCTTATGAACAACAGCACTCTAGCACCTGTGAGCCATGGGACTATGGGAAGAAAGGCTTGTTGGACACAGAAAAAAATACGTCACTTTTCCTTCAACATACAATGGGAGTACTATCTGCGAAACG
Organism: Dolichotis patagonum; assembly: GCA_004027295.1. Classification (NCBI taxonomy): domain Eukaryota; kingdom Metazoa; phylum Chordata; class Mammalia; order Rodentia; family Caviidae; genus Dolichotis; species Dolichotis patagonum. Next base: position 2,853 of record PVJX010002612.1, on the reverse strand, counting down.
TTCAGCTCACTACTCACAACTGCCAGTAGGTTCCCACAGGGCAGCCCCAGGACCGCCTAGCTGGGGACAGCAGAGGGCATGGAAACGCAGTCTGTGACAAATATGCAAAACAGTAGAGCAGTGAGATCTGTGAAAGGAGACCACTGGTGCCCAGGTCAAGGAGTGACTTGGTAGAGCTATAGCACAATGAGTGCTGCCTTATTGTTTCTCCAAAAACCGGAAAGGTCTGAAAAGGTGGGAAGTCTACCAAGCACTCCACACTGGCAAAGAGGGGCAGCACTACGTTTTGTGGGTAGGGCTGAGACACACAGACGTCGGTGGACAGCGAGAAGGTAAGGTAAATGTTGCCTGGGCCAGTACCATTGGCCAAATACTGGTCAAGAAAAACCTGTGGAGGGAAGACACAGAGACATCTTAAATGTTTACTCCCCCAAATAAATTAAGGAAATTGGTTCCAAGGAGGCCTGTAGTGGGTCATGTCTGGAGCACAGGCATGACCTAGTGCAAGTAGGACACATATTTGGAGGGAGCAACCCTTCATGGCTTTGGGCAGGCAACACAGAGTAAAGTGTCTGGCAGTTTACCTCTGTGTCCCAGGTGTAAACGGAGCTGGGCAGAGGTGTTCTGGGTTAGTGGTGTAACAACTGTGTGAAGGTTTTTATTTTTATTTCTGTTTTTATTTTAGTTGGTTCCTTGCTTCTTCATTTGAATTAGGTCATCTTGAGTTTGTTTGTTTGTTTTCCTTTCTTTCTGTCTTCTTTTGTTATAGTTTTGGTCTTCTTGTTCTTCTGGTTCTTGCTTCTTTATTGTTTGGTTATGACACTTAATTCTCCAAGGTTTTCTCCTTTTACTTGCTCCATTTTAGTCCTTTTTGTCTACGTTTTTTATTTTATTTTATTTCATTTTGTTTTGAGACAGGGTCTTGCTATGTAGTCCAGGTCGGCCTCAAACTCATGACAGTCCTCCTGACTCACTCTCATGTGCTAGGATTACAAGTATGTGCCACCGTGCCCAGCTTTCTCTTCTAATTTCTCACCTTCTTCCCTCCCTATTCTTCTCCTCTCTCATTATCTCACTTCTTTGCCTTCTCCCTCTTCTCTACTTATATAATGGCATAAATGTAACATAATGTATAAGTGTGTTAGAGAATAACAATTAACCAGTGCTACAAATTAAATAGTACCATTCAAAAGCATATAAGGGTAATCCTTTAAAAACTGGACTTGGAAGATCAAAACAAAAAAACAAATATATTAACAGGTTCTGATAATCTTACAGCCTTCCTCAAACTCTACACTTCCATTTATCTGCATATCTTCTCCTGCCTATACCAACACACTCTCAAATCTCTTTAATACTAAAGACATAAAAATAATTGCAATAGAGTAAGACTTCTTATTTTTTATTTTATTTTGTTTTTTGAGACAGCGTCTCATATGTAGATCATGTTAGTCTGGAACTCACTATGTAGCTTTATGCTGGTCCTAACTCCTGGCAATCCTCCTGACTCAGCCTCCCCAGTGCTGGGACCAGAGGTGTGTGCCACCACACCTAGCTGACCTTGTACTTTTTACCTACTGACTTCTCTTGTACCTCCTTCTCTCCCCCCCTGACATAATCTCATCCCTTTCCCCTTGTCTTTCCTTTCCCCCACTTTCCACATCCCAGATGAACCACAAATACCAGTATAATATAGTATGGATGGAGTATAGACAAAAGGATAAAATTATCAAAACAAGTTTGAATATTTGTGGTTGATGTACAGTTGGATCCACTGACACTGGTATAACCAGTAGAAACTGTCTCCTTACAACACACTGACAGAATCCAACCCAATGAAATTGAATACATTGAGGTAGCAAACACCTCCTGATGAATAAGGCCATTACAGAAAAACAGAACCTAACTAAAGAGATATTCACACCAACAAAAAACTCTTTTCATTTGATTTGACCTAAACTTTCAGCATAATTTATCAATCAATAAATAAGAACATGAAAAAGGCAACAAAATGCCTCCAAAGACTTCCAACACTCCCAAAGCAGACCCAAAGTGCACTGATGGAAAGGAGAGTAATAATAATTAAAGCAGAAATAATTAAAGATGAAATAAAGATGAAGCAAAGAAACTCACTGAGTTTAAAGAGGACAAACCCAAAAAGAGAGTGGAACTAGCAAACAAACTCATCAGCCAACAGAGTACTAATTTGAAAAAAGCTGAAGGCTTTGCCTCTAAAATCAGGAACAAGACAAATATATCTACTACCACTACTTCTATTCATTAGAGTACTCGAAACATTAGCCAGAGAATCAGGCAAGAGAAAGAATATAGAGAAAGTCTCCCAGAAAGCAGCATCGCGGCCTGTCTCTTTGGGACCCGAGCCTCTCGGAACCGTAGAGTGGCCTGGGCTGTTTGGATCCAAAGTCTGCGCAGATCTGCATCTCGGCCCGACTGTTTGGGACTGGTAGGCCCGCCCTTCATCTGCAGGGAACTGCCTGGAGACCGGCATCTGGGCCAGGTCTGTTTGGGCCCGTAGCCCCGCCCTTCACCCCCAGGAAGTCTCCCAGAAAGCAGCATCGCGGACTGTCTCTTTGGGACCCAAAACTCTCAGACCTGCAGAGTGGCCCGGGCTGTTTGGATTGGGAATATTGTGGAGACTGGCATCTTGGCCAGGTCTGTTTGGGACCGGGAACTTTTCAGAAACCAACATTCTGGCCTGACTCTTTGGGACCTGTAGGCCCTTCACTTGCAGGGAACCTCCTGGAGACCTGCCTGGGACAAAGCACGGTGGCCTGGCCTGCCTGAGATTCCACAGGCTCCGGGGTGGCCACACCCAGCATTCGCCTTACAACT